>CM060434.1:25315375-25522875 GCA_030545235.1 Helianthus tuberosus | reverse complement strand
TGAAGATAATTAAATATAAAGTTACAAAATAGGAACAATAGCTATAAACTAGGTCTTATCTAACGAAACAATTACAATAATGTAAATACAAGAAGTCCAACTAATGGGGTGGTGGTCCAAAGATTAAAAGAAATTAGCTGTTCAAAAAATAAAAATAAAAAAAATACAAGAAGTCCAATCTTGGAAAGGAGAGAATGGTAGCAGTGTTTGAGTGTAGTGGCTTAGTTAGTGCATCGGCTAGTTCGTCATCCCTCGGCAAGATGAGTAATACGTATGGACCCGTCATGAACCTTTTCACGTACGAAAGGGAAGTCTAGTGCAAGATGAGCAAGTGGACCCGAGGGTGTCATTGGGGTGGAAGCATGTTTCCAATCACTCATGTTGGCACATTTAAGAATCTCGAGAATATGTTTAGTTTGAGAAAGGAATAAACCGTTAGATATGAAAGATTGCCAATGTCTTTAAAAGAAAAACGATTAGCAAGAAAGGTGATAAATGCATTTACTAGAGAAATATTTAGTCCGGTGATGATGATATCATCAACATATACAAGAATGAATGTATATGGTTGAAGCAGTAGAATGATTGACAAATAGTAAAGAATTGGAGATAGTCAGCTTAAAATGAACCGAAAGAAGATTGTTTTTAAGTTCATTACACCAAGCGCGTGACGCTTGTTGAAGACCATAAATAGCTTTATGGAGTTTGCAAACGTGATTAGGAAGGAGGAGCCCGGTGGCTAAGACATACATATAGACAACTTCGGGAAGGGTTCCTTGAAGAAAGGTGTTATTGATGTCTAGTTGGCGAAGACGCCAATTGTAAGAACTAAGAAGTAGCTATAACAAGGATGAGATGGAGGCAGGGAAGCCGGTTTGACAACGAGACTAAACCACGTAAATCCGCGTGTCTACTTCCGTTTTATCAAAAACCCGAGACTTTATCAGTAGGATCCTCTTGTCTACTTCTATTTTACCATCAACCTGCAACTTGCTTATCTGAATTGGAGCCCCAACAGAAGTCACCACTGCTGCTCATGTCAGTCACACACCAGCTGCTAGTTCCTCAGCCGCTGCTGGCACGGTTCTTTTAGATCAAGAAAGGTGACCAAAAAGTTTTCTGGTCAGTGGAAAATCATTGTTCTTAAAGATTCTGCATATAACATGCTGTTGAAAAAAATAGATTCTGCATACCACCTCCCAATTGCGGATCAAGAATTTTGATTTCCATGTTGGGTTAATGGTATTTCATTTTGCATCTTTACATTTAACAATTTAGCCTCACCGAATTGTTCAAACAGACCTCTTTAGACACTCGTGTAAATTGAGCATCCGCTATCAAGAAACAAACACTACTTTGTTGCTTACTGCCGACTTCTAATGCCATAAATAAATATCACTCTTGATCGTCTTCTTCATGACCAACTGCAGCATTCACTTGTGGTTCAGACCAGCATTCTGACTTTAAGAGGCCAAACGGATTAAATTATAACATTGCATGCTCCCTTTGCCTCTTTCTAAAAACTGCCCACGACATCTTCCCCAGCTACAAAAGGCAGGTCGTCCCACAACCTCTGATTAAAACAGATTGGTCATCCTCTTTGACATGAAAAATATGCTCCTCTTGTGCACTTTCCATGCCTTGATTCATTCGTGATTCACGTCCTTGCAAGGACTCCTTAAGTTGATATAGTAAGGACCCAATAGCTATGATAAGGGTATGTTGGATAAGATGTTACACACACACTTGTTAAAGTACTAGCTAGAACAAGGTTCTTAATTCAACATAAGATAAGTCTTTAACTAGCCACTACAATTACAATGAAAACTAAAACTATTACGATAGACCACTTGACTTTCTCCGGGAGACCTTTTATTTAGAAAATTTCAAAACAGAAACTTAAACGGCTATATTCCCAACGAAACATAATCTGAATTAACTTGTTACAGTTTATCAATGCCTAATCTTCTTAACACCATCCTTGGACAAACCTCCACTCGTAGCAATTGTGACACTTCTTTTATTACCAGTGGAAAACACCTCAGCCGAAACATTGAGAATACCATTAGCATCTATGTTAAAGCAAACCCTGTACCTTTGTTCACCTGCTGGAATGTCATGAAGAGTGAAGGTGTCAAGAAACATATTTTCTTTAGTACTTGTACCCTCACCTTGATAGACATGAAATGACACAGATGATTCGTTCTCGGAGAATGTACCATAAACACGCTCCATGATGGTCGGTATGGGTGTGTTCCTAGGTATCACAACGCTCATAACATCTATATGAACCCTCATACCAAGAGAAAGAGGGGTAACATCTAACAGCATCAAATCCCGCACTTTCTTGTTCCCATAACCACTTAAGTTTGCAGCAAACACCGCAGCACCATAAGCCACAGCTTCATCAGCATTAATGCTCTTGCAGAGAGGCTTCCCATCAAAAAATTCAATCAGCATTTGTTGTACTTTAGGAATTCGTGTCGACCCACCGACAATAACCACGTCATCAACATCGCTCTTGTGCATATTTCCGTCTCTCAAACAGTTCTCCACATGCTTAATGCACTTGTTAAAGAAACCAGCATTAATCTCCTCGAATTTTGCCCTGCTGAATTTAGTTGAGAAATCAATTCCCTCGTACAAGCAATCGATTTCGATTGGTATTTGTGTTGTTGAAGCCAAATCCCTCTTTGCTTTCTCACATGCAATTTTCAACCTCATCTTTGCTCTTGCATTCTCACTCACATCCTTTTTTTCTTTCTTTTTAAAAACTTCAACACAATGATTCACCATCAACTGGTCAAAATTTTCGCCACCCAAGTGAGTATCACCACCCACTGCTTTAACAGTAATGGTACCATCCTTGCTAATCTTGAGAAGAGACACATCAAAGGTTCCTCCACCCATGTCAAATATCAACACGTTTTTCTCTTCGGGGCAGTTTACTACATCAGCACTCTTGTCTAGACCATATGCGATAGCTGCTGACGTTGGCTCATTAATCAACCGCATAACATTAAGGCCCGCTAACACACCGGCATCCATAGTTGCCTGTCGTTGCTTGTCACTAAAATACGCAGGAACGGTTATGACTGCATCAGTAACAGTTGTTCCAAGAAATGATTCAGCAGCCTCCTTCAAACTTGTTAGAATCATTGATGATAATTCTTCTGGTGAAAACTTCTTTTCGTTCGACTCATGTTCAAATATGATGATTGGCTTCTCTCCAGAGCCTTCAATTATCTTAAAAGGTCTAGTTTCTATGTCTTTCTGCACTACACCATCATTGAATCTGGCTCCCATTAAACGTTTAACATCTGCATTTATTCATCAAAAAAAAAAAAGTTTGAAAAGCCCATCAAATATATATATGAAAGTTGTTGATCAAGTGAAGTTACCAATAACAGTGTTTTTCGGGTTCCTGGTGATCTGATTTTTTGCGGCCTCGCCTACTAACATTTGTATTCCATCCCAAGCAACGCATGAAGGAGTGATTTTGTTACCTTGTTGATTAGGAATGATCTCGACACGGTTGTGCTTATCAAACCAGGCTGCCACACAAGAATATGTTGTTCCAAGATCAATGCCGATCGCAGTTCTTTCGACTCGCTTGGTCATCTTCAAACTAGTAAGAGTGAACAAACAAAGTATGGATTATTGCAGAAAAACTAGATAGGAAGGAATATGAAGGTCTCTTTAAATTTTGAAACTGTAAAGTCAGGGAAACCTCAAGCGACCTATAAACAAACTAAAAAGCATTGGGAAATCTAAATAGTCAACTTGTTTCAAAACTGATTTTTTAAAACGTTTTCAATTTCTGCTTTATTATTTTATTTTTGTCATAAAAAAATTAGAAGATAATAAGTACACCACGTAACTATAATAGTGAAAAATGTCAGTTTTCTTTAGAATTTTTTTTGAAGGGTAACTTTCGATGACCACACCCTTAGGGTAGTGGTTTTGGACGGTGGATCAGAGGTGGAGACTGTGACACCCGTGTCACTTCAACCATCATACGAATACCAAACCAATGAAATATTGTATTTCATACTTGGAATTTGTATAAATATGTGTATCGTTTGCACATATCAATTCTTGTTCGATTTCGAGCTTTAAATAGCTTTCTAGAAGATTATACGCGATCTGATGCGTAAATATAATCAGTTTAATGCAACAAACACTCCGGAACAGTGACATAGGCTTAACATACCTTAAATAACCTTTACATAACTTAGAAATAAGTTTTGGATGGTTTGGTGTGTCGAAATCAAGTTTATTCGCTTACAGGGACTAATTTCGACAAACTGCGAAAGTATGCCGATTCGTACTGTAACGAACATTCCGGAACTTGATCATAAGTTAAACATACCCTAAATATCCTTTACATAGCTTAGAAATAGGCTTTGAGGGGTTCGGTATGCTAAAATAAACTTATTTGATCAATATAGACTAAAAGCGTCAAAAGTGCATAAGTTTGCATTTTCGCGCATATCTTACGTTCTGAATATACCCGGACATCCAAAAATTTATGTAATCATTAAAATATTTTATTTTAGTGATTGGCATGATAAAATTTCCATTCGTCGCGTAATTTGGATCGTTTTTGCGTTCGTTAAGATTTCCGTCGTAATTAACCGAACAACGCAACCGTAGGACCAAACGAACCGACACCCGAGATGTTTTTGAGCATATTTTAAGATCCCTATACTTTAACTTTATTTTAGAGCCTTTAAATGGGGGTTAACGAGGCTTAAAAGTGCAAAAAAAAAATCACGTTTTACAAGTGCAGGGACCATTTTTGAAATTTCTGGCAGATACATTGAACTTGGCCCATTTTTGAGATTTTGATGGTTTTAACCCATGGTTTTGCATCATATGGGCTGGTATTTGATGGTTTTACATGTTCCCATGGTATTCTAAAACCTTGGGCCCAAGTGTAAGGCCATGATTAAAGCACGGTTCTCGATAAACGATCTTAACGGTGGACCGAATCCTATATATACCCGCCTCATTTTCATTCTTTCCTCACACATGATCTAATTTTCTCTAAGTTGAAGCTCAAATGCTTCATACCTGAGAATTTATAGATCATATCCTCCATTTCTTGGACCCGTTGTAAGTAGTATTCTTTTGTTCTTTTATGCGTTTTTAAGCGTAAAAGTCAAACAGTGTTTGACTTTCTGCTTTGACCAGTCTATGGTCAACACGAAGTTCGTTTGTACTTCGTAACATGAGCGTAATCACGATGGTTATAGTCTCTTGTGACTATACCTACTGATTACCACGTTATTTAGGCGTAGTGACGAGTCATAGTTTCGGTCAAAATGCGTATTTTGCAACCAAACTATTCTTGGGTATCAAGACCCTTTGTCTTGATATCAAACTTGTTTTTAAACTTTGTTAAACATGTTTTAACATGTTTAACTTGTCACTTTTAGATTAGTGCTTATATAGGGTCGTAAGATAAGCGGTTTAAACAACCGCTTAGACTTTCGAACCCGACTCGTTTGGTCGATCATTAGGATCCGACCAAACATATTTTGTGACCATAGTTGTATAGGGAATAACCTTCCGAGGTTATACCTTATGGCCACTTCGTTTAGGTAGTTGTATGATAGGTAGTTTATATGCCTTAGGTAAATGACCAAAATGCCCTTTTTACGCATAAATTCATTTTAAGCATATGTAACATAAATTTTGACATCTAAACTGATTAGACAACATTATTAGACATGTTAAGGCATACATTACTTGTCATAGGACTAGTTAGGCGGTCCGAACGCGTTTTACGTGAACGACGCGTTAAAGTAGCGTAAGCTACCTAAACGGGTCGTAATGGGTTGTAAGCACTTAGGTTAGGTTTCGATTTAGTATGTAGGCTTTGTTAAACCATATTAAATGAGTTTCCATACTCATTTGGTTTACGAAACCTCATCCTATCCGATCTACCGATTTAGGTCCGGTTTATTTACTTAGTTACCTATATTAGATGTCGTTTGATTTCCGTGATCCCTCTAGCTTGCTTGGTAGTTCAAGACTTCTAAGCACTCTCAAGTGAGTACATAGTCCCCTCTTTTACTGTTTTCAAATGTTTTGGGGTGAAGCATGTGTACCTATTTGTTATGTTCTTGTTTTCAAAAGTATAATTGATTATACATATTAGTACTTATCTTTTGACAAACTAAATGATTATTTATGGTTTAAACACTGATTTTTCAAAGATTAAAAAATTAGTTGTTGAATTGTACTTATTTTATGTTCACCAGACCGATTGGTAGTATGATATAGCGCTATAGGATTTGACACCCCATTCCTGTTGTCATGGAATGTCAGAAACCGATATTTTATCCAAATAGGGATTGCCTTCGTGGTATTTCTATAGTCTCCTAGGTGTATTTTGATGCACTAGGTTTGGTTGAATTCTTAAATCACATATTTGTTGTATACTTTGTTATACTCCCAAAAGTATAGCTTGATATGCTCTCATGGGTGATAATGTACAAAACCAACATATATTTTGTTAATTATTAAAACATAGTTTGATATGTTATTTATAAAACCAAAACATAGTTTAATATGTTATTTATAAAACCAAAACATAGTTAATATGTTATTTATAAGACCAAAACATAGTTTAATATGTTATTAATAAAACCAAAGTGTACTTTTGATATACTATTGAAAATTTATTATTTTGACGACTAAGGTATATTTAATATACTATTTGTTTAACGATTTTGGAACTGAAATATATTTTAATATATTACTTATTCGACTTTCTTAAAACCAAAGTGTATATATATATATTACAAACCTTTTTATCAAAATGTTGTTTTACAAACAATATATTTTATATAAACTCATTTTACTTAGTTATTTATTTACCTATGTATTATTCTGTTATATCATCTGATTTCTTATAAATTTTAGTATAATTTATAAAAGAAAATATTTTTAAGGTTCATGACTATTTTTGATTAAATATATTTTTTTTAAAACTTATAAGTCATGAATCCTATTATAATAAAACCTATGTATCTCACAGGCATTTTTATGCTGACGTACCTATTTTTACACATGTTTCAGGTGCTATTATGTGATGATTGTTGATGCATGCTATACATAGGATGGACACGTGCCTTAGCGACTTTAAAACTAGAAAGATAATATTTGTATTTATCTGATTTGTAATAAAACAATGAGTTCAATAATTCAATAAAACGAAATTATTTAATCCATGGTTGTGAAACAATAATTCTGTTACGACACTCCCCGATGTTTCCGCCACGATTTATTGTTTTACGTGGTCGGGGTGTGACAGAAAAGTTGGTATCAGAGCCAATGGTTATAGGGAATTAAGTTATTAGTAATGCTTTGACCTAGACTATAACCTTCCTAGGACCCTAACACAAGTTATCTTGTGTTTAGTTTTAAAACAATACCGTCACTTATCCTTAGGTGACAACCACAATAAGAACACAAATTTCGAATCCGCTTTGAAAACCAATCATCTGTTCTAGGATGATTGATTACTCGTTTTGAACCCTCTAAGTTTTCAAAATCTCGTCAAAGTTTGGGTCTTATAATGTGAACACGTGCAATCTGGAAAGGTGGATGCCTGTACTCTGAGCTTTCTGTCTAAGGCTAGAGTGTTCGTACAAATCCACATAATCGGACCAGTCACTTTTACCTGGGAACTCTTGGGGTGAGTGTCCACTTATAGGCTAAAGCATGTCTTCGCGATACATCAATATGACCCACTTACTTTGATTAATCACCATCTCATTTGTTTGCCTTAGGTAACAAACAAATGATCGCAATTTTTATGCATTGTCATTCTGTTTTCATTTCACTTGTTTCCTCCCATATCTTTCATTATCCTCATGATGCCTCTTCATCGCAACAACAATGTCTGAACTAGGTGCTACAATCACTCAACAAATAGGCGTCGTACTCCAGAAGACCGTTGATTTAGCTATCACCATGACTCGCCTCAGGGATGAAGCCGTACAAGGGAACTGCTCCTTGGTGAAATCAATGCAACCGTCATCATCCGAATCAAATACCCTGTTTCAGATGTACCCACGGTGGACGATGGGGATATTTGGTTAACATGTGCCACTTTGTTGTCCAAAGCAAAGCTGTTGCAAATCCTGCCGCTGCTCAACCTCCAAATTCTGCTTCATATGTCGCCTTGGCATATCTAGTACCTCAACCTCATGAACTTTCTACCTTGTGTATCGACTTAAGCACGTTTAGTGCAAGGTTTCAAAACACCTCTCGTTACACAAATTCCAAAATCCAAAATAGGATCTTTCTATCCTCATAATTAGATCCTTGTGGATAAATATCGCTCAAATCGGAGCCCTTAATTGAATTATACGCATGCCTTAATACATATATTACAATTCAATAAGGACAAAGCCGAATTCCTATTAAGATCTTTCTATCTCCATAGTTAGATTCTTAAAGATGTTTAAAGTGCCAAATGAAATCCACGGATTGGATTCCTGGTATGCTTTAAATACCCGTGTCCAAAGATAACAAATTAAAGATCAAGTTAAACAAATTATGTGATTTTGTGCTTATATGTTTTCTTATATGTTTTGAGTTTTATTTATGTTTTTGTGTGATCCGAATTTTCAATATCCAAATCCTCGTAGAATCTTCCATATCTTCGTATAAGGGATTCATAGTAGGATATCCAAAGGTACTATCTTAATTCCTTAATGGACTTCTACGTTGTAGTTAAAGTCCCTTGGGTTATGAAGTACTATTTTATAATTGGACCCCTTGAATGGTCTAGTTAAACAAATTGATTTAAAAATCTGGTTAGGAATATCATGTGATGATATAATTGAAAAGATCCCTTAAGTGGTCTATTTAAGGAGATCGTACGACGGTCTAGTTAAAAAGATCATGTGTTGATCTAGTTAAAAAGATCGTTCGTTGATCTAGTTAAAAAGATCCTTTGGTGGTATAGTCAAGTCACTTCATGTTTATTCAATTAATTTTCCCCTACGCATTATGAAATGAATTGTGCGGACTGTGCAAGGAATTACGTAATTATGGATGCATACATAACTATGGAATTCAGTGCACAGAAACCACAACAAATTTTGTCATGTGTTAAGACCTATAGTGATGAGAATAACGAAACGGGAACAATGTAAAAAGGGGCATGGTGGATACGTCGCTGGTACTTCCTATATATAAGTGTTCCTTATTACATTGCGAACGTAGCGTTATTTAAGTTACTAGAAGTCCTGGACCTTGACCAATGTCATTTTATTTTACACTCTCCGACTCTGATTTCGAGCACACACAAGTTTCCTATGATAAGTCTTCATGAGAAACGTTCTTCTGTCCGTAGTTCGAAACTCCATGTTTTGTTACTACAAGGACTTCATTTTAACGGTTGACAATTTCGCTAAGAATCCAAACATGGCCCAGAGTTTTACTTAGGGTTCAAGGGATTCATTCGAAAGCGAACCCATCACAGTTGTCTTCACAAGTTTCCTCTAAAATTAAATTTCGGGACGAAATTTTCTAAAGTAGGGGAGACTGTGACACCCGTGTCACTTCAACCATCATACGAATACCAAACCAATGAAATATTGTATTTCATTCTTGGAATTTGTATAAATATGTGTATCGTTTGCACATATCAATTCTTGTTCGATTTCGAGCTTTAAATCGTTTTCTGGAAGATTATACGCGATCTGATGCGTAAATATAATTAGTTTAACGCAACAAACACTCCGGAACAGTGACATAGGCTTAACATACCTTAAATAACCTTTACATAACTTAGAAATAAGTTTTGGATGTTTTGGTGTGTCGAAATCAAGTTTATTCGCTTACAGGGACTAATTTCGACAAACTGCGAAAGTATGCCGATTCGTACTGTAACGAACATTCCGGAACTTGATCATAAGTTAAACATACCCTAAATATCCTTTACATAGCTTAGAAATAGGCTTTGAGGGGTTCGGTATGCTAAAATAAACTTATTTGATCAATATAGACTAAAAGCGTCAAAAGTGCATAAGTTTGCATTTTCGCGCATATCTTACATTCTGAATATACCCGGACATCCAAAAATTTATGTAATCATTAAAATATTTTATTTTAGTAATTGGCATGATAAAATTTCCATTCGTCGCGTAATTTGGATCGTTTTTGCGTTCGTTACGATTTCCGTCGTAATTAACCGAACAACGCAACCGTACGACCAAACGAACCGACACCCGAGATGTTTTTGAGCATATTTTAAGATCCCTATACTTTAACTTTATTTTAGAGCCTTTAAATGGGGGTTAACGAGGCTTAAAAGTGCAAAAAAAAATCACGTTTTACAAGTGCAGGGACCATTTTTGAAATTTCTGGCAGATACATTGAACTTGGTCCATTTTTGAGATTTTGATGGTTTTAACCCATGGTTTTGCATCATATGGGCTGGTATTTGATGGTTTTACATGTTCCCATGGTATTCTAAAACCTTGGGCCCAAGTGTAAGGCCATGATTAAAGCACGGTTCTCGATAAACGATCTTAACGGTGGACCGAATCCTATATATACCCGCCTCATTTTCATTCTTTCCTCACACATGATCTAATTTTCTCTAAGTTGAAGCTCAAATGCTTCATACCTGAGAATTTATAGATCATATCCTCCATTTCTTGGACCCGTTGTAAGTATTCTTTTGTTCTTTTATGCGTTTTTAAGCGTAAAAGTCAAACAGTGTTTGACTTTCTGTTTGACCAGTCTATGGTCAACAAGAAGTTCGTTTGAACTTCGTAACGTGAGCGTAATCACGATGGTTATAGTCTTTTGTGACTATACCTACTGATTACCACGTTATTTAGGCGTAGTGACGAGTCATAGTTTCAGTCAAAATGCGTATTCTTGCGTATTTTGCATCCAAACTATTCTTGGGTATCAAGACCCTTTGTCTTGATATCAAACTTGTTTTTAAACTTTGTTAAACATGTTTAACTCATCACTTTTAGATTAGTGCTTATATAGGGTCGTAAGATAAGCGGTCTAAACAACCGCTTAGACTTTCGAACCCGACCCGTTTGGTCGATCATTAGGATCCGACCAAACATATTTTGTGACCATAGTTGTATAGGGAATAACCTTCCGAGGTTATTCCTTATGGCCACTTCGTTTAGGTAGTTGTATGATAGGTAGTTTATATGCCTTAGGTAAATGACCAACATGCCCTTTTTACGTATAAATTCATTTTAAGCATATGTAACATAAATTTTGACATCTAAACTGATTAGACAACATTATTAGACATGTTAAGGCATACATTACTTGTCATAGGACTAGTTAGGCGGTCCGAACGCGTTTTACGTGAACGACGCGTTAAAGTAGCGTAAGCTACCTAAACGGGTCGTAATGGGTTGTAAGCACTTAGGTTAGGTTTCGATTTAGTATGTAGGCTTTGTTAAACCATATTACATGAGTTTCCATACTCATTTGGGTTACGAAACCTCATCCTATCCGATCTCCCGATTTAGGTCCGGTTTATTTACTTAGTTACCTATATTAGGTGTCGTTTGATTTCCGTGATCCCTCTAGCTTGCTTGGTAGTTGTTCAAGACTTCTAAGCACTCTCAAGTGAGTACATAGTTCCCTCTTTTACTGTTTTCAAATGTTTTGGGGTGAAGCATGTGTACCTATTTGTTATGTTCTTGTTTTCAAAAGTATAATTGATTATACATATTAGTACTTATCTTTTGACAAACTGAATGATTATTTATGGTTTAAACACTGATTTTTCAAAGATTAAAAAATTAGTTGTTGAATTGTACTTATTTTATGTTCACCAGACCGATTGGTAGTATGATATAGCGCTATAGGATTTGACACCCCATTCCTGTTGTCATGGAATGTCAGAAACCGATATTTTATCCAAATAGGGATTGCCTTCGTGGTATTTCTATAGTCTCCTAGGTGTATTTTGATGCACTAGGTTTGGTTGAATTCTTAAATCACATATTTGTTGTATACTTTGTTATACTCCCAAAAGTATAGCTTGATATGCTCTCATGGGTGATAATGTACAAAACCAACATATATTTTGTTAATTATTAAAACATAGTTTGATATGTTATTTATAAAACCAAAACATAGTTTAATATGTTATTTATAAAACCAAACATAGTTAATATGTTATTTATAAGACCAAAGCATAGTTTAATATGTTATTAATAAAACCAAAGTGTACTTTTGATATACTACTGAAAATTTATTATTTTGACGACTAAGGTATATTTAATATACTATTTGTTTAACGATTTTGGAACTGAAATATATTTTAATATATGACTTATTCGACTTTCTTAAAACCAAAGTGTATATATATATATATATATATATATATATATATTACAAACCTTTTTATCAAAATGTTGTTTTACAAACAACATATTTTATATAAACTCATTTTACTTAGTTATTTATTTACCTATGTATTATTCTGTTATATCATCTGATTTCTTATAAATTTTAGTATGATTTATAAAAGAAAATATTTTTAAGGTTCATGACTATTTTTGATTAAATATATTTTTTTTAAAACTTATAAGTCATGAATCCTATTATAATAAAACCTATGTATCTCACAGGCATTTTTATGCTAACGTACCTATTTTTACACATGTTTCAGGTGCTGTTATGTGATGATTGTTGATGCATGCTATACATAGGATGGACACGTGCCTTAGCGACTTTAAAACTAGAAAGATAATATTTGTATTTATCTGTTTTGTAATAAAACAATGAGTTCAATAATTCAATAAAACAAAATTATTTAATTCATGGTTGTGAAACAATAATTCTGTTACGACACTCCCCGACGTTTCAGCCACGATTTATTGTTTTACGTGGTCGGGGTGTGACAGAAGTGTGAGTATATTAAGATAATCCTTGTTAGTAGAGAATTATGACAAGTACATAAATGGAGAATTTGATCATCTCTCTTTCATCTTAGACCATCCGTAGTGGGGGTTGTTTGGGTGTTTTTTTTCATCTAAACGCCACACCAACCACCCCCAGGACGTTGTTTTGAACTTTTTGGCTTGGGCATGGCCATGAATTGAAATGCCTGGATGAAGAACTCTTGACCAATCAAGCTGTTGGGCAACGGCTAAATAACGGCTACATTGTTTATTTATTTATTTTTTCAAATCCAATAACTATATATATATATATATATATACACATATTCACAACTATTAATACCACAAAAAATAAACACAATTCCACACCATCTCTACAAAAATGGATTCCACTACAAGAAAACGGGGCAATAGGGGCGACATATGTTGTCGCTAAAGACCCCTTATGTCGCCGCTATTACCAATAGCGGCGACATGTCGTGCTAAAGGGTCGCCGCTAAAGGTTGGCCGGTATTGCCCCATATGTCGCCGCTATTGGTACCTGTCGCCGCTAAAGGGTTGACTCAATAGCGGCGAGAGATGTCGTTGCTAACGCTTCAGCCGGAGTTTTGCCTGAAACTTCACCGGAGATGAGTTTGACAGGTCGCTGATGCTCGACTATCTACCTTCCATTTAAAGATATGGAAGTAATAAACTGGTTATCCAAAACCCAAACAAAGATGGAAAACAAAGGAGCATTATATCATCATTCAAAACTCATATATTTAATCCATAAACTCAAACAAAACTCAAACAAAGCTTTTTACATAAAATTACATTACACAGTTTCTGCATAACACTAAAAAACAAGCCGGAGCTTGACGAAGAAGGTGCTCAGTTACGGTGGTGGTTTATGGAGGAGATGCTCCGGTCACGGAAGGTGCTCCGGTGATGGAGAAGATGCTCCGGTGACGGAGAAGATGCTCCGGTGACGAAGAAGATGCTCATTTACGGTGGTAGTTAACAGAGAAGGTGGTCAGTTACGCTGGTGGTTGATGGAGAAGGTGCTCCGGTGGCGAACAAGGTGTTCCGATGTAGAACAAGGTGCTCTGGTGACGAATGCTAGTCGTTAACTTGGCGGCCAGAGAACATACTCCGGTGAAGAAGATGTGGCCATGACACTTGTGTTTGTTTTGGTGAGAAAGAAGATGGATGTGGATTTGAATTGTGTTTGTTTGAGGGGGAAGACAACACCCGTTGGATCATGTTTCAATCAAGGGCCAAGAATGTTTGTTTGTTGCAGCACACTGATCAAGCTATTACCGGCGACGCCAATAGCTGCGACGCCGTGCAATAGTGACGACTGGTAAAGCAATTGCCACTATTGAACGGCGTCGCGACTATTGGCAACGCAGGTTGTCACACCCCAACCGATGACGGAAACATCGGGGCGCGGCACTGAGCGCAACAGATTGTCTAGGAGATTCCATAACAACTACGATTACCAATTATTTAAACATCACGTCCCATACCATGACATAATAAGTAACACAGTTATTACAGACAATTAGTTCTCAAAGAAAAATAAAACTGTTCCTACAACTCAGATTTAAATTGTTTGTTTCTAGACTCTCACTCCTACTCGATTCCACAAAAGCAGGTAAGCACAGCATCCTAAACACCTGTCACATACGTTAAAATAGAGGTTAATACACATAGTGTAAAGGTGAGCATACAAGTTTAATAGTAAAATAGATAGCGAAATCGTTTTACGCATAACCAGCATATAACATGTAGTAGAGTGAAGCTAGTAGGTTATCGACAATGAAATATGCACAGACGTGACTGCGAGTTGTAGAATGTACAACACATATCACCACTGTGACACGTGAAGAAAATCCCTTAACAACCCCTGTCCACGACAGGTGCTGAGTCCAAACTATAGTACTATCGTTGTTAAGGTGTCAGGCAACAATCACTGTGTAAACATAACATACAAGCATTCATCGAATAACAAGTATAACATGCATAACGGTTAACGTATAAAGTGTTTGCGTTGTGTGATCGATGTGATTTGATATAAGTATCGTATGTGTCACACCCCAACTGATGGCGGAATCATCGGGGCGCGGCACTAGGCGAATCAGATTGCTCAAGAGAATCCATAACAACTATATTGCGATAATATTTAATACATTCGTTATCCCATACTAACAAATAATACAATCACATAAGTTATCACAGATTTCTTATCCTCTCGAACAATACAAATCCGACAACCTAGATTTTAGTTGAGTTTCTAGACTTCCTAGCTTGATTTGATATAGTCTGCGATCTAACCTGCAACATACGTTAAAATATTTGTCAATACAAAAGTATTGGCGAGTATACAGGTTTGATAAGTATAGCATAATAGATAAAAGTGTAGCGAATTTCCACATGCATAAACGTAACACTTGACATATACACTCACAAAGCTGATACCACCAACTAATTCCTCGATGCTCGAATATGCGATGGCAAACTAGACCCCGTCGGCCGCCGTAGTACTATACTAGTCATGGTGGGACGTCGCGAGTATAAGCCCTAGCACATATGCAACTAGCATCATGTATATCTATGCATAACAGTCATTCGCAAGTGATAATTCGATTGATTGAATAATTCGTTTGATAAGTTCGATTTGTTAGAAACGTATGTTACACCCAAAATTCGATTAAAAAGGGTTCAAGTATACTCACAGTGCGTATTTAGCGAGAATACAACTTGATTGGATTGGTTGCGAGCACGTCTGCGTTAATCGTTGAAGAATAGAGTAAACGATGTACGGTTAAGCGAGAATAGCCTTGAAAAGTCATTTATTTGGTCGGATGGTGCTCATCCGTCCGGATGACATGTTATCCGCCCGGATGACAAGTTATCCGTCCGGATGACATGTGATCCGTCCGGATGACATGTGATCCGTGCGGATGGCATGTGATCCGTGCGGATGACATGTGATCCGTGCGGATGACACGTCTGTTTCGCATTCTGAACACTGTTTTTGAGTGTTTATCGGAAGGAATACGTGCGGAGTTACCGGGACAGTGTAATTTCACATTAACACTTGAAATTTTCCATCAATTCCGACCCGCTCTAACGGTCGGGAATCACCCCGCTCCATCAGAATTGGCCGTTCTTGACGGTTTCTCGTGGTTAACTCGAAATCGCATAGTTCCTTGGCTAGATACACAGATTTAGGTGAGATTTGTTATCAAAACATGTGGAAATCACCCAGATCTGAGTCGTTTATGGTGGGATGAGGTCACCACTTGAAGTTCATAAGAACTCTTGGTGACGTCACCTCAAAACGCCTCAAATCAGCAGATTTCACAGTTAGAAATTGAGTTTTAAAAGATAGAATGATGTAGAATGGAGTGTAGATCGTAGAAGTACAAGTTTCTAGGTTGAAATCTTACCGGAATCGCGAGGAATCGAGAGAAAAGGGTCTTGAAGCGTGTCTGGTCGAGTGGGAGCTGTCACATCACTTAAACAGTGGTGTGACAGGTTATTTATAGGCAACAGAGAGCTGAAGTGGATTTTGGGTCGGATGGCCCATCTGTCCGGATGGCCCATCCGTCCGGATGGCTATCCGTCCGGATGGCCCATCCGTCCGGATGGCTACTCCGTCGCGATGGATTTCTCCGTTTTTGAGCGTTGCGATCGACTTTGAAGTGCGTGCTTTTTATATTATTATTATTATATATACCTATAGATATCACTAGGGGTCGTATTTACGTATCCATAATCCACAATTTCGATAATTACAGACGGTTTTCCTTTCGAGTATGCGATTATTAGCGACGTTTCACGGCCATCAAGGAGGGTAGTATAGGTCCTTTCTTGATGTCATCGCGAACGTTATTGTGTTTTGTGCCACAAAGACTGACAGGGTACCACTTACTCGTATTGTCATCATCGTCACGACGACTGGAGCTATAGCACTCACCCGGGAGTCTTTGTTAGCGTTAATTGTCTGCGTTTCGACACATCACGGCCACCGAGGAGGGTAGAATAGGTCCTCACTCAGTGCCATCGTGTGTGTTAGTGTTCGTGATGTAACGTAGTGATAATATATTGCGAAAATATGCGATTTATCCTTTGAATAGCGATGTATGCGATATAGTTACATTATGATCCGAATCTCTGGTGCTAGGCGTAACGAGTATATCGAGTAGTAACAACGCACGAAAGTGCGGGTTGTTACAGTCTCCCCTACTATTAGGAAATTTCGTCCCGAAATTAATCCATTAGGTAGACCTTTGGGAGTTGATCGTGTATGAGTAGCGTTACAGCGAGTGATTTGACCGAGAGTTGACAAACGAGAGCGTTTCGAATAAGAGAGATCGATTGCGATAGCGAGAAGGCGACGTAAAGACAAAAGTAAAATTCCGCAAGTTGGCGTTCCAAAGTACCTCGTGTCACGGGGATTTGTTAGTTTGACGCGATTGAAATTTTAAAGTACTTGCAAGGTTTCTCATGACGTAGGGTTAACCGAGTCGATCGTTAACCAACGTTACAAGAAAGTTTAAGTTTTAAACATTTTAAGGAGTTCAAGATGAAAACTGAGGCTACGAAAACTCTTCTATGGCATGGGTTCAAGCTGAACTCGATGTTGAACCAATGTCTCAAGAAAGTCTTGTTTTTGATATTGCAAAAGGTTTTAAGGAAAAATTGGACTCATGAAAGCTCCCCTTGAACATGGAGTTAAGCTGATTCGATGTTACCTCCACATCGTGAGGAATTTCACTTGTTCCATGGTTTTAATAAAAGTTTTATAAAAATCAGTTTTAACCGTTTGAAAAGGATAATTTAGCATCAAGCCCCACTTGGCACCTTCCCACGGAAGTTCGTTAATATGATTAAAACACTTATATATAGGAAGTACCAGCGGCGTATCCACCATGTTTTGCCCATATTACTTCCGTTTCGTGAGGCGGTGTCATGTGCGCCGATTATGACATGGGTAGAATTGCGTTTACTTGGCCCAATCGATAGAAAATCGGACCGAGCATAGGATAGAATCGAATAGGTTAATCCAGCGAGTTGAATTGCGAACGTAGCTACAACAGCGTGCGTCGAGCGATAAGCGATAAGCGAATAGCGCGTTTTCGATTAGATTCCACTTTAAAACCACATGGCACGTTTCCACGAGAGTTTGTTAACATGGTGAAACACCACGTTTAACCAAGTTAGTTTTGCCTCGTGAAGCGATGTCACGCGTACTAACACCACACAGACTGTAACGAACACCAACAAGCGAACAAGCGGTACGCGATACACGAATAAGCGGTAGATTATACACGATAAGCGATAAGCGATTAGAGGATTAAGCGAACAATACAACACCAGTGATGACGGCGATGATAAACGAATTACGAAAATCGGTAGTTGTTGCATTGCAAGCGATGGTAGGTATGCGGTTCGATTTAATTGAATAACACTACAGAGTTTACTAACATCGGGCCCCACTTGGCCTTTTTCCACGAAAGTCCGCTGATATGACTAAAACACCTTGCTTTAGCCATATGAGTTTCATCTCGTGAAGCGAGGTCATGCGTGCTAACTGAACACAGATATCACAGATAACGGTAGGCGATAGCGATAGATTGATACACAACAAGCGATATAGTTTCACATAATAAGTGACAGAGATTGCAAGATGCACATGATAAACGATTGCGATTAGTCGAGTTTTGTTTCGAATAAGCTTAACGTTACGTTTCGTCGCATCACGGTTATCGAGGAGGGTAGAATAGGTCCTCACCCGACAACATCGTGAGCGTTAATGTGCTTGATGAGATTGATTGCTATAGACTTATGACCAGTCTTGCGTTGATGCAATTGTCCTGCGAGGCAGACTCTCCAGAGTCCATCGATGAGGCGATTGCATTGCGTTTGCAGACTTACGACAAGTCTTGCGATGATGCGATTTAGTTGTTACACCTTGCGATTGAGTGTAGTGTGTTGAAAATAATCACAATAGTATAATAGGTCTAATAACGTTCAACTCCACGTGGCACTTTCTTCACGGAACTTCGGTAGTATGATAAAGCACACCTTGCTTGACCCCTACTACTTAGATCCCGAGATTTGGTGTCATACTTCGTCGAAACGCTTATGGCACCTTAGAATTCACTACGATCTTCGTGCACTGACCCAAATAATCCCGTGTGCACCCGTGATTAATCGTTCCTTGCACGTTTATCGTACCTCGTTCTAAGAGTGTAGTGAGGGTAAAACACATTATTTCGTGATATAGTATATAGTATGCGTGTGAATCTAGTCTAGAGTGTGATAGAGAAAACGAAAACGAGAGTTAATGTTACGCATAGTGGCAACATCGAGTAATAGAGTAGGTTCAAAACTTAGAATTTAACGTCGAAAATCGTATCATTACAACTTTATCCTACGCGTGCTAGATGCTTGATGCTGAAGACTTTTGCTGGAGCTGCTGTTGTTGTACTCAAGTTCACGGTTCGATGCGGCAGTTGCGAGTGAAGTGACCGTAACGGTTGCAGTTACTACAATAGCGACAGTCAGCCCCAACTGGATGATGATAGGTACACGAGTAACACTGAGGATGAGCTCCAGTGTAGGCTCATTTTGGAAACATCGGAACTGTTCTAAGAGGTTTCGGTTGCAGCAGCTCGGTTGTTGATGAGCTCGGGCTCGAAGTCTTTCGCTTGCGGCTGGGTTTGTCAGTGTCTTGCGAAGAGGTGTCGTCGTTGGAGGATTCGTCTGAGGACTCACTTGCAGAATCTTTGGCCGAGTCGTTGGAAGAATCGTCAGCAGATTTGTCAGAAGAATCAGCAGCAGATTCTTCAGAAGAATCGTTAGTAGATTTATCAGAAGAATCGTTAGCAGATTCGCCTGAAGAATTTGTGGCGATTGCTTGATAAGCTTGCTTGACAGGATTCTTTGAGAAGAACCCTTCCATGAGTCGTTTATTGTTGATTTCTGCGACAAAGCGGTAGGTTTCTTCGATGGTAGCAGGTCTTGCAGCTTCGACAAAATCACCAACACACTCAGGCAAGCCACAAATGTACTTCGCGGTGGCTTTCTCTGGAGCGTTGACTTGGCTTGGGCATATTATGCTAAGCTGTTTGAACCTTGTGGTGTAGTCAGCGTTGTCACTTTCGACTTGCTTGATTTTCCAGAATTCGTCTTCCAGCTTCTGTATTTCGTGAGGAGGACAGTACTCTTTCTTCATGAGCTCTTTCAGCTCATCCCAAGAGAGAGCGTAAGCTGCGGAGATCCCACGTTTGTTACGTTCGGCGGTCCACCAGTCGAGTGCTCGTGATTGAAATACTCCGGTGGCGCAAGTAGTACGGAAACTATCAGGACACCCACTTTGACGAAGGGTAACTTCGATAGAATCGAACCACTAGAGTAATTGAGTCACACCTCCTTCGCCCGTGAATTCCATCGGGTCACAGGCTTTGAAGTGTTTGTAAAGAAAAGCAGATTGCGGCGCTCCCGTCTTGGAGTCTTCCGAAGCTCGAGAGTTGCTGAGAGAGTGCACTCGAGCGGCAATTTGAGGAATAAGCTTAACCACTTCCTTAGTCACAAGTGATGCAATCCTCTTATCGGCGCTTCGTTTGGCTCTTTTCCTGGCTACTCGTCTCGAGGTAGAGTTGTTGGAAGGCATCTAAACAGGAAGAGACTAGGAATGAGATTCGATCATAATGATTTTTGAGTTTCGTGATGCGATTACACGCGTACCAAAACTTGGTGCAATAGTATAGTAGTAATACGAATCACATAGGAGCCACATAGGAGACATAAGTTCCTAACTTCTCACACAATGACTTGTTGTTTATACGTACATATAGGTATTTATATAACTGTAATTTGTATTCATACACATACCGGTCGGTTTAGAATATGCGAGGACGTGTTGAGGTGAGAAAACGATAGCGAAGACGATAGATTATGCATTAGTTTTGTTGCGAACATTCGGGTTTCGATTTAGATTGCGATGGCTGTGCGAATTGTGCGTTTATAAAGTAGGGAGTGAAAATCGTTAAATCGAGAAATCGATAAAGCGTAAAGTTTCAAAACGTAAATAAGTTTCCAACCAGTTGTAAGATTGGCGGGTCGTATGATAGAGTGCCTTGGGTGTTTAGGCGTCGACTACCCAAGGTAACCCAACTATATTTAACAAGTTCGTGCGCGCGCGTTGACCTAGAAGACTCCATGCTTCCACTGGGATGCAGCTCATGGCATTCGTCTTCCTAGTCATCACGTGGCTTGAGTTATCATGATAGTCGAGTCCTTGGTGAGAGCTTTTGAAAACCAATTTAGAGAGTGGAACGGTTTATTAAGGTACGGGTTTCACCCCTGATTTAACAGCTCCGCTCCTAATTGTGGTTATACTCTTCGAATAAATTCGCGAGCTCCACTAGATTTCGAAATGGAGACTCTTGTCGAGATGTGGATGTCACTCCTAACTCGATGAAAGGTTCTCGTGCTAGAAAAATGCGCTGAGTGAGCAATCCTATCGAGAGTTCTTGGTTTTCACACCTGATCTTGACTGGATCGCTCGGTTTCGTTATGCGAGTATTTTCGAAAACATGTGTGTTGTGTCAGCCTTAGGAAAGGCTAAGTAGTATTCCAGCCTTAGGAAAGGCTTCTTCGTGTGAAGCTGTGGTACGCGGTGTTCACACATAGTTGTAGCTTTTAGCAATTTCGATCGAGAGTATCAAGTAAGCCCGATACAAACCCCACTGGGTTCGTACGAGTCGGCCTGTTGGTACTTAGACTATAGACTAGGTCAATTTCTAAGACGTCGACCCGGACTAGGTCGAGTCTGGCCTAATTCCCTATAGTTATGGCTCTGATACCAATCTGTCACACCCCTACCGATGGCGGAATCATCGGGGCATGACATTAGGCGAATCAGATTGCTCAAGAGAATCTATAACAACTATATTGCGATAATATTTAATACATTCGTTATCCCATACTAACAAATAATACAATCACATAAGTTATCACAGATTTCTTGTCCTCTCGAACAATACAAATCTGACAACCTAGATTTTAGTTGAGTTTCTAGACTTCCTAGCTTGATTTGATATAGTCTGCGATCTAACCTGCAACATACGTTAAAATATTTGTCAATACAAAAGTATTGGCGAGTATACAGGTTTGATAAGTATAGCATAATAGATAAAAGTGTAGCGAATTTCCACATGCATAAACGTAACACTTGACATATACACTCACAAAGCTGATACTACCAACTAATTCCTCGATGCTCGAATATGCGATGGCAAACTAGACCCCGTCGGGCGCAATAGTACTATACTAGTCATGGTGGGACGTCGCAAGTATAAGCCCTAGCACATATGCAACTAGCATCACGTATATCTATGCATAACAGTCATTCGCAAGTGATAATTCGATTGATTGAATAATTCGTTTGATAAGTTCGATTTGATAGAAACGTATGTTACACCCAAAATTCGATTAAAAAGGGTTCAAGTATACTCACAGTGCGTATTTAGCGAGAATACAACTTGATTGGATTGGTTGCGAGCACGTCTGCGTTAATCGTTGAAGAATAGAGTAAACGATGTACGGTTAAGCGAGAATATCCTTGAAAAGTCATTTATTTGGTCGGATGGTGCTCATCCGTCCGGATGACATGTTATCCGTCCGGATGACAAGTTATCCGCCCGGATGACATGTTATCCGCCCGGATGACATGTTATCCGCCCGGATGACAAGTTATCCGTCCGGATGACATGTGATCCGTCCGGATGGCATGTGATCCGTGCGGATGGCATGTGATCCGTGCGGATGGCATGTGATCCGTGCGGATGGCATGTGATCCGTGCGGATGGCATGTGATCCGTGCGGATGACACGTCTATTTCGCATTCTGAACACTGTTTTTGAGTGTTTATCGGAAGGAATACGTGCGGAGTTACCGGGACAGTGTAATTTCGCATTAACACTTGAAATTTTCCATCAATTCCGACCCGCTCTAACGGTCGGGAATCACCCCGCTCCATCAGAACTGGCCGTTCTTGACGGTTTCTCGTGGTTAACTCGAAATCACATAGTTCCTTGGCTAGATACACAGATTTAGGTGAGATTTGTTATCAAAACATGTGGAAATCACCCAGATCTGAGTCGTTTATGGTGGGATGAGGTCACCACTTGAGTTCATAAGAACTCTTGGTGACGTCACCTCAAAACGCCTCAAATCAGCAGATTTCACGGTTAGAAATTGAGTTTTAAAAGATAGAATGATGTAGAATGGAGTGTAGATCGTAGAAGTACAAGTTTCTAGGTTGAAATCTTACCGGAATCGCGAGGAATCGAGAGAAAAGGGTCTTGAAGCATGTCTGGTCGAGTGGGAGCTGTCACATCACTTAAACAGTGGTGTGACAGGCTATTTATAGGCAACAGAGAGCTGAAGTAGATTTTGGGTCGGATGGCCCATCCGTCCGGATGGCTACTCCGTCGCGATGGATTTCTCCGTTTTTGAGCGTTGCGATCGACTTTGAAGTGCGTGCTTTTTATATTATTATTATTATATATACCTATAGATATCACCAGGGGTCGTATTTACGTATCCATAATCCACAGTTTCGATAATTACAGCCGGTTTTCCTTTCGAGTATGCGATTATTAGCGACGTTTCACGGCCATCAAGGAGGGTAGTATAGGTCCTTTCTTGATGTCATCGCGAACGTTATTGTGTTTTGTGCCACAAAGACTGACAGGGTACCACTTACTCGTATTGTCATCATCGTCACGACGACTGGAGCTATAGCACTCACCCGGGAGTCTTTGTTAGCGTTAATTGTCTGCGTTTCGACACATCACGGCCACCGAGGAGGGTAGAATAGGTCCTCACTCAGTGCCATCATGTGTGTTAGTTTTCGTGATGTAACGTAGTGATAATATATTGCAAAAATATGCGATTTATCCTTTGAATAGCGATGTATGCGATATAGTTACATTATGATCCGAATCTCTGGTGCTAGGCGTAACGAGTATATCGAGTAGTAACAACGCACGAAAGTGCGGGTTGTTACAGTATGTAACACCCAAAAGTGCGTAAAGCAAAAAGGGATCGAGTATACTCACAGATGATGGTAGCTACTAAACACGATCTGTGTTGGATTGAAGGGAGCACTTAAAGTAAGCTTGAAAAGTTAACGATAGCATAAGCGAAGGACGGTGCGTTAAATGATGCAAGGAGTGAACCAAGTGACGAATGGTCATCCGATCGGATGACAATCCGAACGGATGGTCATTCGATCGGATGTCAATCCGTTCGGATGGTCATCCGTTCGGATGGCCAATTGGTCGGATTGACATTCGTTTGGGATGGATGTGTTTGTATATGATGGCTTTGAAGTTTTCGTTGTATCATTTTGAAAATAGAGAAGTATCTTTACCTTTCAGGTCGTCGATCGAACGGTCGTTCGATCGGATAGCGATCCGATCGGTTAGGACACTTAGTGAGAACAAGTTCACAGCAGGATTGTCATTCGATCGGATGGTATTCCGATCGGATGGCAATCCATTAGAAACTGATGATCTTTGAAAATTATAAAAATGTTGAGTGTTGAAGGTCAAGTGCAATCCGTTTGGATTGTCGTTCGATCGGATGGCAATCCGACCGGACGGCAATCCATCCCACAATCTGATCATTTTGAACTTGAAAAATTTGTTAGGTTTTGAAAGTTTTGCGGTTTGATCGAGATGGTATGACAACGTATTGAACAACGGGAACTCTATCAGACCCAGGTTATCCGATCGAACAGGAATCACCCCAATCCGGTCAGTTAACTGTTTGTGATGGTTGTTCATGTTGAACCCGAAATCGATTGTCCCGTTGATAGGAATCAAATCTCAAACCGACACATCGCTAGAGAAGAGTGGAAGGCCTGAACGAGCTCCGATTCTATCGGTTTTGAGTGCATTGAGTGTAAAAAAGTTGAAAGAAAGTTACAAAACCATCTTTCAATCCTTTTAACCTTGAAAATGTTTAGATCTAGATGAAAATAGTGTTAAATCATGTGGAAATCCTTTAGATTTAAGTTGTTCTTGGTGGAATGAGGCCAAAACTTGAAGTTCATAAGAACTCCATGATGACATCACCCTAGAACACCTCAAATCCGCTGATTTCACGGTTAAAAGTTAAGATTTAAAGGTGAAAATGATGAAGAAGTGTGTTTAGATCATGGAAGTACAAGATTTGAGTTGAAAAATTACAAGAATCGCTAGAAATCGCGAGAAATCGATAGAAAGAAGGTCTGGAACGCTGGTCGAATGAGAGAGAGCTGTCACATCACTGTTGGTGATGTGACAGGGGGTATTTATAGGTTGCCAAAAGAGGAAAGTGCGCATAGGTGACGGATCGGATGGCACATCGATCGGATGGCCATCCGATCGCATGGTCATCCGTTCAGATGACCATTCGATCGAGTGGCTCCGACGAGTAGCGTTTCGATGTTTCGTTTCGTGCGTTGAGCGTTGCGATGCGTTTGAGCGTGTGTCAATTAAGCGATGCGATAGATTAACAATAGTTACACAAATACTATATCTAACATACAATCATCATAAATAACTTGCGTTTAGCGTTTGCGATTAAATCGCGTTGCGATAGAGTTTCGATTGCGTTTTCGAATAATCACCACAAAACATAAATAAACATGCACAAGTAACACATAAATAACACACACACGTAAAACAATATCCAGAACGCATAATTCGAGTTGCGAATGCGATTGCGACGCGATTAGCGATAAATAGATTAGCGATAAAACAAGCGATTAAACCTCGATTATTATAGATACTCCACTTAATACAACTAAGCAAACAAATAATAGAATTCGATTACAAGTCAAGAAGCATAAATTAGTAATTAAGCAAGGAGTGGCAGATCGCAATTAGCAATCTTTTCTTCCTTTGACTTTGACTTGTACTTTGACTTTCATAACACGGGGTGTTACACAGGTATTGCTCGGTTTTCTTGTAGTGTTCCCCCATGTCTACGTCATCTGTTGCCAATTATTATTACAAAGAGTTTTTAGCCGACGTCGGTGAGTTAACCGACGAGGAGGTCGAGCAAGAGGCGGTTACGAGTGTATGTGAACTAGCGACGCGGTATATGAAACACATTAGTTGCCCTCCACGCCTAATTTTGCCAAGAGGATATATGGACCCAGACCGACTATCAGCAAATGCTCGTTTGATAAACGATTATTTTGATGAAATGCCGACTTATCTAAACCCAAATGTTTTTAGGCGTCGTTTCCGAAGAAGTAAACGTTTATTTCTACGCATTGCCGGAGACTTGGAAAACAAGTTCAATTACTTTAAGCAAAACCCGGATGCGAGAGGGAAGTTTGGATTTATCGCTATTCAGAAGTGCACTTCAGTGCTACGCGTGCTTGCGTACTGAAACACGACAGACATCAAAGACGATTATTTAAAGATGGCTAAAGAAAACAACACACGATACCTTGGAGTATTTTTTTCACAGTACACTATAATAATTAACATGGTTTTTTTCTTGATAAGGCATCAATGACCTATGTTATGATCTACATATCATATTTATGTAATTCTGTTCCTTTGGTTCGCTTACGACATGCCCGTTCGTGTTTAACTGTTAATGCATTGTTAGCCGAAATTCTTTTCGTTTAACTGTTTTTCTGTATTCCAAGGCCCCAATATCAATTTGTTAATTACTAATGTTCATATTTTAACTACAACGTGCCCTCAGATTTGTCCGAGGCGCCACCAGTAGTGTTATGTTAGTCGTGTAAGTCATACTTATCGATTAGGGTTTACCTGGTTTTGTCACGGGTGTCACATGTGTACTCTGCACCACCATCACAAAAACTCTCTCATGTTGGTGTTCTCCGATAACAATGAGAGAGAGCCCGTAATCGATGTCGACTACTTCAAGGCTAAAGCAGAGAATAATTTCCTAGCGGCGGCGACATTTTTATTATTACTGTTATGTGACCAAATCGGCCAAACTAGTATGTGACTGAGGGTTCTCTACATAGATTATTGATATGCAGATGGTTCTTTGATGGTCAGATATGGTCTCCTATGACTCACATGTTCAGATCATTGATACAACTTTAAAGAGATAGTGGTTCTCATGCCCATGGCCAACGATGGTGCAAGATCGAGAGGTGGGATTTTGAGAGTCCAAACTGGCTACATCGACGACTATAGCCACGATCTTGAGGGTCAGGCGGCGTATTCCAACCAGGTCAATGGAAGGTGAGGTACTGTTCAATACTTTTGGTTTGATTTTGGCAACTTTTTTTGATAAAGTAACTGTTCTTTTTCATTTCTGAATTTGTTATCAGAGGTGTTATATAACAGTTCGCATTTTCAAACTTTCCATATTTAGAAAGTTGTATTCGCATTTCTATTTTTAGAAACTTATAATCGTGTCATATTCGTGCTTCATTTCCAATCTTTTAATCCGAGGCATTGATCATAATGGAAATTCATTTTATACATATACGTGTTACCTTTCATATTTGTGTTATATACGCAATCAATCTTTAAATACGTGTTTATACGCAAAATGAGACTTAAAATACACTTTGGATACCTAAAAACAAGTTAAAATACAAGAAAACAACATAAAATAACCTAGTTACAAAGTGTAGGGACTAAAAGTGAGCAAAACCAAAAGCTTTTCCACCTCCTTTCACCTCCGATCACCTTCCACCCCTTCTTTAGTCAATTAGATTTCACCATTCTTCACCTCCTTTCTCCTCCAATCACCTTCCATCTTCATTAACTCCCAAACCCTAATCCCCACTTATAAATACAAGCCTCCACCACCTCCTAAACACTTTCCACACACTAATCTACTCCCAAACTCTTTAATCCTCTCAAGAATTCCAAGCAAGGAAGAACACTTCCAAGTGTTCTAAGTGAGTTTTCACTCACTTTTCTTCACCTTTCTTCTTCTAATCTTCTTTCAAACTACTTGGGCAACCTCTAGGAAGGTTTCCACAAGTTTTCCATGTCAAACTAAGGTAGAACCTCACCATATTTGAGGTCCAATGTAGAATAAAATTATGCTCTAATTTATCTTTTTGTTTCTTATATATAATGCTTAAAACTTAGTGGAATCTTGTACCCACCTTGCTCCCAACTAAGCTCATAGTTGTGGGTTTGTGTTATGGTTGATTTCCACCAAGAAACAAGCTTAAAACCTTCTTTAAATTCTGCCCTTATATGTTCTAAGTGATTGAAAACCATCCAAGCTTCAACATTCCATGTTGAAGGCTTGTGCATGAGTTATGTGTGAACCATGGAACCTTTGGCTAGTCGAGTTAGTTCCACAAAATCTCACTTGTTCACACTTTTTTTACTAATGACATCAAGTAGCTTCCAAGAATCAAAGTAACACTCCAACATTTGCCATGTTGGGTATGACACGCCCGGGTTATCTTTACTTAGCTACTTGACGAACTAGTTATATATATATATATATTTCATTCATGACCAACCGGTTTATCAACTACATTGATAAACTTGTGCTTTGGTGAATCATACAAAGAGGTTAATCTTACCTCCATACTTGACTTACATGATTTATATTACATGATGGACTATACTATACTATATAAAAATATATTTAACCGGATTCTTGATACTAACCGGATTATGGTTAGATGTCATGAACTTAAGTTATATTATCTTCGTTCTAAACTCCTCGTTTGTGATTCTAATGGGCAAATTAGGACCCATGAAAACACGTACAAACTTAGTGTCCAAACGAGTATTTAGACAAGATATATTTTCGCTACATACATACTTTTATTATTAAATTCCGAATCCGAACTCTCCACAAATTTCATAAACTCACACACCTTCGTTTCCCCAACGTAGGGTAACTTTGGTGTTCTTCGCTCCCTTACGCTTCAACTCACGTACACGGGATTTTTATGCAAAACCGTGAGTATACTCGATCCCATTTTCCGTTTTATACACTTTTGGTGCAACATGTACACTTTATACAAATCACGATTAAACTTATTTACAAACATACTCTATCCGTTAATAACATGGTACTTGTATTATTCTTGTTATCACATGTTATGCATACTTTGTGTTTTATATGCTCATTAACTTTGCAAGCCTACCTTAACAACTATAGCATTATAAGATTAACGCACCACCCGTATTCTTGTGGCATTGCTAAGTAAACTATTTTACGTCCTTGTCGTTTCGGCAACAATGGTATGCACGATTGCAGTACACTTTGGTTTGACTTATAATTAACACATGCTAGTATGATAACGAACAATGTATGCAATTTACCATGTTGGATATGAGACAACTTTACTTCACAATTATGCTATATATATATATATATTCAAACTTGTATACTCGCCAACTTCTGTTGATCTTTATTTCAATACATGTTGCAGAAAACTAGCTGATGAGGAATGAAGAAATGTACTTAGGGTGGATTAGAAACACACCTAGATTTTAAACTTATGTATTGTTTCATGTTGTTACGATCATTTGCAACTTGTTCTACTTTTCTTTCCAAAATAATGTATTTTCCATTTTAGTATGAATGAAATTTAATTTCTTAAATATTTTCATAGTTGGTCGTTATGAAGTCTTTTGTCTGCTTTTGTTTGTCTTTTCTTTCTGGAATCTTGAGTGGGGCACGGCCCCATGCCTTGGTGGCACGACCCCGTGCTTGTCTTCTGATTCGTTGTTTTTGGTCTTAGGGTGAAGCGCGGAGGGTCGGTATGATGTATCAACTTCTCTTCTTTTGTATTTATGCTGGTTTTTGCCGTTAATTTGTTCCTTTTGTGCATTTAACCTCTTTTAATCCTGAAAATCAAAATTATACAAAGAAACATACTTTTTCCAACATTAGTACTAAAAATGGTTGATTTTATACCTTATTTGATATAATTTATATGTTGCATTTGGTGCATATCACCAATCTTGTTATGGCACATCGTTTACTAGTCGAAAGGCTAGGGAAGGTTCATTATGGAAATATTTACAGACCGGTCTATTATATGTTGTGGCAAGATTAAGGGAAGTTTGCAACCTGACCAAGGAAGCCATTTCTGATTTATATAAAAGATAAAGTGAAGGCTTAACCATTTTCCTCATTTTATAAAATAAACTACATTAATTATGAAAGACTTATCGACGAGTTCTATATTACTATATTAGTTTACTAAACTAACTACAAATAAGAAGGGTCATAATAATAATATACGTTTGAGTAGGGGAAGCGTATCCTTGGACCATCCTTGGTATTTATTTAAACCTATACTATACACGATGGGTTCTTTGCCCGTTGTGTGTATTTAGTTTAAATAAAAATCATTTTTATAAATCCAAAACTAGATAATCATGCTTTGAAGTTGTTAAGTCAACGTATTTAAGTGTGCTCAATATTAGTAAGTTAATGCACCTAATTCAGATGGCATCACACTACAAACCGGTTGTGTTGTAAAAACTCTCTCATTTTAGCGTACCACGCCCTAGGAGATTGCTTTAACCCGTAAATTGCTTTCCCCAACTTGCGCACATGGTCCAGATGTTCTTTACTTTCAAAACCTCTTGGTTGATCCATATGAAGTGTGCAGTTTGAATCGCTGCACAAAAACGCATTTCTTACATCCATTTGTTTTAAGGACCACTCTATGCTTAAGGCCACTAGACTGAACGCGTCCTCATAATCAATGCCAAACTGTTGGGAAAAAATGTGTGCCACTAAACGAGCTTTAAATGTATCCACCACTCCATCAGATTTTCGCTTCACCTTGTACACCCATTTGCATGTTGTTGGCTTTACGTTTTCTGGTTTTGGCACTAACACCAATGTCTCATTTTTTGTGCATGGCTTCAATATCGGCTTGCATTGCTTTCAGCCACACTTTCCTCATAAACGCCACGCCAAATCTTTATGGTTCAGTCCATTCAACTCCGTTAAGGCCACATTAACTGTACACTTGGGATTAGGCTTGCGAACTCATTTCGATCATCTTAGGTCTAGATTTTTGTTGTGTTATCAGTACTTTGGCTGGTCCTTCGTGAACCCGTGAGCCCAACTACTGTTTGACCCTATATATTTATTTATTTTTAGAAAATTTTATAGTATCTTTTGCACTATAATAAACAACAAATATACTCAATAAATCCCACAAATAACACAACTATTTGTAGGGTCTAGGAGGTAGGATGTAGGCAAGCCTTACCTCTATCCCTAAGGATAAAGAGGTTAGTTCCCCAAAAATATATGGATAGAAAGCTAATAATACAAAAAAGTGGTGATACAGTAACATAATAACACAAAATAGATATAACATCATAGGACAACATAGAGACATAATTACAGAAGCCAATCACATGCAAAGTCCATGTGATGACAAAGCTCAAACACATCCACTAAAAGTCCTTAACCTTAATGCTACGTCTTCACGAACTCCTACCCTATACCATGTCCTTATAAATGTATAATTATGAAAATTCTAGCCAAATTTGGTCATTCCAAGTTAGTTTAGGTTTGCCCCTACTCCTAATTCCTTCGACAATGAGGGTTTCCACTACTTTAACTGGTGCCATCCTTAGCCTCCTCTTCACATGCCCAAACCATCTCAATATCCCTTCCTTTATCTCATATGATATATTAATAACGCGTAACTTTTTCCCAAAAACGTCATTTTTTTATCATGGTAACCTTGTGTGCTCACACATCCACCTTAGCATCCTCATCTATGCTACCTCAAGTCTGTGCGCTTATGTCTTCTTGAAAGCACAACCGTATGCCCCATATAACATAGTATGTCTAACTGCAATGCTATAAAATTTCCCTTTTAATTTAGCTAGGAACATCTTTGCACACAATACCCTTGTGGCTGCTCTCCACCTATACCAACCAACCAACCAACCAACCTGAATGCGGTGAGCTACATCACTATGCATCTCCTATCATTTTGCACAAATGATCCTAAATATTTGAATCTGGTAACCTACGGGACCTCTTGTCCCTCATTGGTGATAAGAGTTTTCTCGTTGTCGCATGTACCACTGAAATCATAGTACCGGTACTCAGTTTTTGATCAACTAATCCTTAGACCTTTGCCCTCTAGCTGCTCATCATTCCTCTAATCTCACATTTAAGCTTTGTCTAGTCTCTGCAACTAATACAATATCATCTGCAAAAATATGCACCATGGAGATAATTCTTGTATGGACTTTGACAATTTATCCAAGACAATTATAAAAAGAAACGAACTCAATGTGTACCCGTGGTGGAGTCCAATCTCCACATGGTAGAAATCAATATAGGAGTAAGAACACTAATTTCATTCTTACCATACATATTCTAATTAAGTTTATATATATTTTTAGGAACCCCTCTATTCTTTCGCACTATAATATGGGATAAAAACGGCACTTAGATTGTTTTTCATACAAAACACACACTTATGTAAGTTTGGTTACTCATGTTTTTTTTTTAAATATGATAAGTTACATGTATGATGGTCCACCCTCGATGTTGTTATTACAATTTAGATAAGAATTTACGAAGCATATTAATATAGTGGTATTGATAATTTATTAAATACCTACCACTTGTACAAACCAATTATGAATGTGATGGTTCATTTATATGGATTTGGCCACCATATTATCATATATTTATTACTATATAATGAGGTTATTATTCTTGTCATAAGATTAAATTATAACTTTTTTTTGTCATTATTTGTCATAACGTGTATGGTCCTTGTAATAAAGAAATGGACCTAAGGTGATGTGAAATTTCCATTTATCATGACTTATATAACAATTATCATCAAACTTTATATAGTAATTTAGAACCTTTAGATGCGTCAAAGTACAACCTAATTCAAGCATACTTCATTAATCCACACAGACTATTCTTAAAGTGTATCAACTTTGGGTTAATTTGATACACCTTATTGCAACTAATCTCTTATCGACTTAATTGATACTTTTTATTAGGTATTATCGATACCGGTCTTAGTAAAGCACGTGTTAGTATCCTGTTGAGCATATCACGACTTTATCTTTTGGGTTATCTCTTTCGATCGCTATATCGAGTGTTGGTACCGTAACAATACAATACCAAACTGATCGAATCCGATCGAACAACATCGATACCAGTATCAATACTATTGGAACTGTCACCAATATTTGTTTTTATATTTTTTTATTGATATAAAACACATGTAAATATCCTTTGGACATATCATGTCTTTCATTTTTAAGTTCTTTCTTTCACTTGTTGTACCGATTGCCAATATGATACCGAAACATAATAAGCCGAACCAGTATCTATCAGATTTACGCCACAATGCACGCGGGATTTATACCATTTTTTATTAAAGTTTAAACAAAAACAATATGAAACCATTCCCAAACCCTCGACGATTCACGCCACAACCACCATCACCACCACTCATGTAAGTCCAACTTTTGAAGCTATTTTAACCTTGCTTCAAAGAATTTTACTTTCAGCTAGGCTACTCATTAGAGCATTCAGAACCCCCATACCATAAAACAGTCTCCATGTAATCCGTACACGGACTTTGCTCCTCTCACAAACAAAAAACGACTTCAAAAACTTCCCAAGAACACCACCTCTCCCCTCTCACATAACTCATTTTTGGATGATTTTCCCAAGGTTATCCGTCCTTCCCTCCTTCACTTCACCCCTATCTTCTATGTCAATCACTCTTTCCGCCTTCAAAAATTCACAAAACATGGGTCGTAATCCTCTTGTTAACAACACTAATTATTAGTTAACCATTAAAACTGTAAACAAGCAAATTACATTTAAACACTCCTTTATAATCTAATCATCAGTAACATGTAAACAAATCTAAATAGGGATCGTCTTGTGATTCAACAATAACTTCTTTCCTTTATCGTTTTTGCCACTATTTAGGTCTAACTTACGGTCAATAAAACTAGGGCTGGCAATTGGGTACCTGTTAAGACACGATTAGACCTGTTTGACTGAAAAATACACCCTTTGACTTTTTTAATTTTTAAAATAATTAAAATTACAATGTTAGGATCTATCATTTATTCATCTTTGTACATAAAACATAAAACTGTTTTATAAACATGAGGTAGAAAGTAGTTAAACGAGTCGTAATCGTGTTTGAAACTTATGTTGTGCGCGCCGTCAGAAACCTGTTAAAACACGATTTGCCAGCCTTAATAAAAACATTGAAGGGACAAAACATAAATACTTTGCAATCAGATATAAACATAAACGACGTCTTCTATAATTTAATTTTAACTTAAAACTAAGGGGCTGTTTGGCAACATCTGAATGGTTAAGTGCTGAACCAGTAAGAAGTCTGAATCATTAAGTGTTGAACCAGTAAGAGATCTGAACCATTAAGAGCCTGTATAATGCTTAACCGTTCAGAGACAATGTCTGATCAATTTAGATTAGATGTCTTAACCATTCAGACTCTGTGTAATGCTTAACCATTCAGAGGTAAATGTCTGAGTCATTCAGACATTTGCTCGTGAAACAAACAATCTGAACTATTAAGAGCCTCATCAACAGGTAAACAAAAATCCCCTATTTAGGGGCAAAACATAAAGAAACCAAAACAGTAGGGCCTTTCTGCAACTCAAAACACATAACAAAAAACGGAAGAAAACAGGTGCTTCTGAAGACGCAAAGCGAGAAAGCAACGTTCCATCGATCGATCTCTATTTCTTCACCAAAACGATACCGTTTTCCGGTCACCGTTCATTTCACCAACACACAGGTACACACTTTTTCATCATTTCTACACAAAAAAATCACTCACTATACGCACCATAAACTCGAAATTCACTCACTGTTTATGTTTTAATTTGTATGATGAATTCAATTTGTGTAGAGAATTGCTGTGTTGTTATGTTACGAATTAATGATTTTTTTGTAATTTTTATGATTTTTTTTATATTTTTTTATGTTTCTATTTTTGAAAGATTTATGGAGTTAAATTTTGTTACGTGTTTTGTGGTTTAATTATGTGCGTTAAATGAAATCTAATGGAACTAACATTTTTCAACGGTTTTTGTAATTACACATGATTGTTTTGTGTTACGGTGAATTTGAATTTTTGTAATTAGGGTTTCGTATGTTTTTGAAAGTAATTGTTTTTTTGGGGTTTTGTTTTGTGTGACAATGAGTTTATTTTGAGCTCCCACTGTTTACACTTTTTTTTTTTTCAATTTAGGGTTTTTTTTTTTATGATTTTTTTGGTGATTTGGTTGCAGGATTGATTAAAGTGTGATATAGTGTGATCATAATATCAGATTAACAGGTAAGCAAAATAATTGGGGGGGGGGGGGGGGTCCTTTATAATTTTAAAAATTTTCGACGAAAAATCGGAAATTTTACACTTCTAACCGGAATATTGGGGCGTCAACTAAGCTACGCCCCTCCTTACATATGATTTATTTTCAATTGTAAAAGAATCGAAAATTTATATTTGTAGTTGATTATATGACAATCTGTACTGTATCTTCTCTATATTCTGTAACCTTGGGACGGTTTTGTTTTATTATCTTTTTGATTGACAGTAATATGTTATGTGGTCGGTTATTCTTGTATGGAGCTAATTACAATGTGATTAGTTTGCTTTTGGAAACATTTTACACCCTCATGGTTTTGTTAGACAAATAAAAGAAACGTAATTTTACCGTGTGACGTTTGACAATTTCTGTGCCATGAGGCAAGCAGAAAGTCTGGTATGATTCCTTAAAGAGTCATGTAACTAAGTTTATTTGCACTGTTCAAGAAATAAAAAAGAAAACAGATGATGTGCTTGTTCAAGTTCGGATGGATTTTTATATACCATTTATGTTTACAAGTCATTTATGTGACTTTTGCTTACTTAGTCATGCTAAATATTTGCTCATAGTTGTAGCTTTAGATATTAACGGATTGTGAAAATCCGTTTTACTCTTGGTGTTTGATAGTTTGATTCTAAGATAAAGTTATAAGGTTTCATGACTCATCAGGGATTAAGGGAAAAAGGAGGTCTCTGAGAATTTGGAATTTATTTTGAATTTTTTTTAGCTTCTACGTCGAGGTGGTTCTGCCATGCACTATTTATTATTGTTTGAAGACATGTGCATATTTTGCAAGTTTCTAAGATCGCATAAATGTAATTGCGTTACAGCTTTACGTTGATAGATTTGAAATATACATCTGAAAAGTATGGTTAGGAGCCAAAAGGAAAGAAATGCATTTTGACTGATTTTAACTGCATAAAGGATTTCTGGATTTTCATTGGATTTTCACTTGTAAATAGTTGAATGCGTGTGTGTAATTATCACTTATCAGTATTCTCACATTTTTATCTATTTTTTTTTTTAAACTTGATTGCTTACAGCTTGTGCTTTTTGTTCTGGCTATTGGGACAGTGTATGTGTTGTGTGTGTGTGTGGGTTTGGGGGGGGGGGGGGTTAATGTATCTATATTCTATAATGGTATAGACTATAATGCCCGTACCCTAAAAGAACACAACTATAGTCAGTTTATTAAAAGTTGCAACCCGTTTTTTCATTTGTACTTGATGCTTTTTGTTTTCTTTTTTACTTGACGTTATTTTTTTGTATAGATTTATCTAATGAATGGACAACTATAGTTTAAGTTATTCTTTTGTCCACTTATTCATAGACTGCGTTTATATGTGTGTAATGTGAATGGCCACATGCTCATGTTAAAGACCGCAAAACAGGATATAGTAACAAAACCTCTCTTGGGCTCCAAGATTGTATAATTTTTTTTTTATGTTTTTGGGGTGACATTGATTTTATTGTTTTATGTTCACAGGGTACTTCGGAAAATTGATTCATCGATGAGAAGCAGTGTAATAGCATGTTCCATATCTGGCTTAATCTTGGAAATATTAACTCGTTAGTTAAATCAATATGACACTCGAGGATTTCTTTACATCAATCGAGTTAAAACATGGGCTCACAACTCCAACACGAGTTAATGAACTCCTAACCGTCATGCAAAATGAGAAAGAAAACATTGGAAAAAATGTTACTGACGGAAGTCATGGAACGCGCCAGTGGTCTGCTGTTGCAACCGCTATTGCAGCCACTGAAAATAAAGAGTGCCTTGATCTATTTGTCCAATTAGATGGACTCTCGTTCATTGCTAAATGGCTCAAAGATGCTCAAAATGTTGTGGATGATAGTGGAAATGGTGGTTCTGATGAGTTAATCGTTGCGTTGTTACGGGGGCTAGAGAGGCTGCAGGTGGACCATGATCTGTCTGTTGGTTCGGGAATTGGGCTAACCATGCAGGGTCTTGTTGGTCATAGTAGTTTAGTGGTTCGGGAGAAAGCTAAAGAACTTTGTGATAGGTGGGCCCCAGTTCAGGACGTTGATGGAGCTCTGGCAGATGTCATGTTGGCTTTTATTTCTCCAGGTGGGAATAATAATAATGTAGAAAATGTGGAACAGTCGCAATGTTCTGATACTGTTCAACAAGAAACTGATAAAGACGAGATGCCAACACAGGAAATAATTATGGTTGAAAACGATAAATCTAAATCGGAAAGTACGCTTTTAACGGGAATTTCTAGTACTTTGGAAGACGTGAAAGAGAAACCGGAGAATAACTGTTTGAATACTTCATCCAGTCCTTCGGAACACAAAACGTTGACTTCAGATATTGACGTTGACCACGGTTTGGAGTCCGCTACTAAGACCGAAACAATGGAAGACGTTATTGACAAAGATGAAGAGATGGTGGATCTAGACCATGGGGACACCGTAACAGAACTCGAAACCACTAGTAGAATTGGTGATTCCGCTAGTGGTGGCGGTTTGCAGGATTCACCTGATGCCGATAATCATCCTAAAATGACATCGGATACAAAGAGTGATGAGGCGGATGAAGATGATAAAAAAGATGTTGGAACCGAAAGTGGGGATGATTCGGCAAGCCATTCACGTTTAGAAAAACGCGGTGATGATTTGATTAACAAAAGACCGTCTGATATGGAACTCGACTATGGAATGGTGGACCCATTAGAGCTTGCTCGACAAGTCGCTAATGAAGTGGAATTAGAAGTTGATTCACCAGAACAAAGTTGCAGTAGTACTACAAGTGAACCTGAACCCGGGCCATCTTCAAAGGGTTCACCTAGCCCAGCCGAACCTGAACACCCAGCTACTCAAATTAACGAGACGGATCAAGAATCAAGACTTAATCCCGAAAAGGGTTTTTCTGGGTTTGATCTTAATCAAGAAGTTTCTTCTCATGAAATCGAAACTGAAAACGAACGTCTGGTTGACCAGATTGTGACGCCGATCTCGGTTGTTTCAGCTTCGAGGGCGGCAGCAGCTGATGGGCTACCGGTTGCCCCTTTGCAATTCGAGGGTACTCTCGGTTGGAAAGGGTCAGCTGCCACGAGTGCGTTTAGACGGATCCCTGAAAGTGAAAAGACGTATTCGTCCTCATCAAGCCACAACAACTCGAACCAACGTTTGAACCACCTTGACTTTGATCTGAACGTGGCGGAAGACAGTGACGATAAAATTGATAAAACTCAAGACTTCTTATCTCGAGACAAAGTCGAAGAGTCTTCGAAACTCCAGTTGGATCTTAATAGTTTCGGTGACGGTGACGCTGGAGTTATTTCTTTAGATTGGAAACATGACGGTCGAGTGAGACAAAATGGGGCCCACAAAATGGATTTGAATTTAAGTGACCACTTAACTATTCAAAATAATGCGTCGTTTAACAATACGCTTTTTGGCAAGCCGTTTAACAACAAACGAGACGAGTCGGTTTTTTCCATTTTTGGTACCCAAGTTGAAGTAAACCACAACGAATATATTCCGCATCCTACTTTCCCGCCTACTAACGGAAGGATTCCGGAACCTTCAGTGGATTTCAGTTTGGGTCGGCCTGGGTCCGGGTCGGGTTTTGGGGTTGGATCTTCTATGCCTTACGCTAATCTACCTGCTTACGGTTATGGCCATAATGGTTATACGATGGGACCCATGTATGCACCGCCCGGTGGACCAATCCCATACATGGTCCAACCCATCCAACCCACTTTTCCTCAACCGACACAACCGTTCTTCTTCAACATGGCTGCAACCGGTGCGCCACCTGGTTCAAACGGTGCTGGCCCGTCACGTAACAGCCTTGATTTGAACCCCGGCTTCATAACCGAAATGGGAAATCGGGAGATCAACAACAATAACGTCAACAACAACATGGGGTTGAGACAGTTTTTCAATCACAATCAAGCTTCTTCGAGTTCGGTTACTGGAGGGAAACGTGAAGAACCCGACAGCGGTTGGGAATTATTCCCGATGAATTACAAGCATCAACAACCACCATGGCAATAGAGGTTTATTTTTCATTCATGTTGATCGGGTTTCCTATTATTATTAGACACAGTTTTATAGATTAGGCGAGCGGTTAACTTTTAGTTGGTAGAATTCGAATAAAAACTTCGACTGTGGGGGGTGGCAAAGGGTGATCTTATTCATGAGATTAATTGGGAAAAGAAAGTAGGTTTTTACAGTGATTTATTTCTTAATTTTCCTTTTTCAGAACTTTGTTCTCATAGAGTTGTAATTTCTTCATCATATATAATATCAAAGAAATTTAGAGAAAGATTGCATAAAGTGCGGTTGGGTGTTATAAATGTATTTTTATAACATGACTTAACCATGTTTATCCACAAGTCTCGGTCTGTATTCGACTCTAGATAGGTTTGCGTGATGAAGCTGTATGTAAGGGTGTTTATGAACTCTTGAAACCTACCAAACAGTCTAAATCAAAGCAAATCGGCTTGTTCAACAGGTCTGGTTTGGTCCAGGTCATCTGTTTGAAAAACTGAGTTTAATGGTTCGGTCGATGGTTTATCTTTTGGAATTGCTAAGTTTATACATGTAATTTATTCTACAAAATATATGATCATGATTCATGTGAGTATTATGTATAACGGATTATTATATGCGGGACGAGTTTCTATTTGGTGGTAACTATAGATCCGAGATATGATGCCTCATGTAAACAACATGGTTATACTTTATTATGAGCATGATTAAGGACATGAGCAGTAAAGACATAACATGAAGAGAATCTTGATAATGCTTGAAACAGTGTGTGATAGAGAATGTTTTGTACGAAATTGTGTGATGTGAAGGCTAGGTCTTATGCATGGAGAACACAAGATTTAAATATCAATTGCCCCACTTGTATTATTAATAAACTTGAAAAGATAGATCTGACAATGATGTTCAAATGAATTCCCCTAATGAATTACAAGCCATGCAAGTTATTTATAGTTCCAATTGCAAGTGATGGAAAATTACCAATTTTGCTCCTAATTGTCGACTCAAACTAAAACAGCTCCAGTTGTTGTGCTAGGTGTCGCCTAAAGCTTAACAGTGCCACCTAGTATCTCTTACCACTTGTCAACGAACGCCATGTGGTTGTGCCTACCCCCAGTTGTCGCCTGCAACCTAAATTGATGGTATTGCCACGCAAAATTGCACAAACACTGGTTAGAGCACGTGTAGTGGTAATGCCCTTACCCTTGGGTGTTTTCCGTCATGTGGCAGCCCAGTAAGCAATGGGGCATTATGTGGCGTTTTCTAAAATGAGTGTAGTGGGGATGTGGAACATTATGTTAAAAGAGGTGTAATAAATTTAAATAAAAAAAACCATCAAAAACTCTTATTGAACAAAAAAAGGAAGATGAAGGATGATTGTCCAAACATAATGAACCAAGGCGTGGAATAAAGCATGCTCCAACTGAATTTGGGTACAAAAACACGCCCACGGAGGCGGCAACAGGGCGTGGTGGGGCGTTTTGTTACAAATTTTGTATTTTATTTTATTTGTTGCTGATGATTACCGACCTGTATTTTATTTTCCTAGTAGTGCATGTGGTTACATATAAATTTTGTATGTTCTATTATAGTTAATTATAATTAAAAAAAACTAACTATATTAACTATATAGATTATATTAAAACAACACATAATTTTGTTAAAATAAATAATTTAGTTACGAAATATTGTTGTAAAAGTGTGATTCCATTAAAATATTGTTATTATTGTTATGTTGATAAAAAAAGATGAAAGTATACAAAATTGTATTGTAGGGCACTAGCGGACCTATCCGCAAAGAGAAACTCGCTCTAGAAAGAACCCTATGTTGGATTTATATGTACGGATTCGATAAGTCAACGCTGCTGACTAAGCTATGACCCGTAAGAGTTACACCTTGGGAAATTAACATTAAATCTACTTAACTCGTTAAATGGTGATCACGAACAATTAACGAGACGAAACATATAATTATTTATACTAGTTATAAATAATTTTATCGTTTAATTATTTGTTTAATTAAACCATATTATTCGGGATTCGTGTCACATCTAGGCTTGAACTTATTATATTGGGTTTTGGGGCGTAAGAGGTAATTAGAGATGATTGATAGGGTTATCATCTTCTTTTGAATATATCTTCTGCCGTAAGACATACAAAAAGGGAAGAGTAAACTGCCATTTTGGTCTCTGTGGTTTGGCCAGTTTTGCCACTTTAGTCCAAATCTCAAACTTTTTACATCTGGGTCCCTGTGGTTTCACTTTTGTTGCCATTTTAGTCCAAAATTCAAAAACCCCAATTTTTCACTGTTGCAACCTGGTTTTTTGTCCTTTTCTAAAGGGGCATTTTGGTCATTTTGCCTGCCCAACTACCCACCCCACCCACCCTCCTTTACTCTTTTAATAAATTAACACAAAATTAATTATGTATTATATATATATATATATACATACATACAGACATTCACACACATACAGACCTTTTTGAGTTTATCAACATCCACCCCCAAATCAATAATCATCATCTTCATCGGTTCTTCATCTTCAACCCCTTATCAACATACAAAATCAAATCATCATCATTTTCATCGATTCTTCATCTTCAATTCCTGTTACAGATCAAATCCTCATCATTTAACCTAAAACCTAACAACAAACACCCACAAAGGGAACATATTTATTGCTGGCAAAAAAACCAGGGGAATTTGAAAGCTTATCATACCTTTGGGTGAGATGGCTGTGAGTCAAAAGCAAACGCCAGTGTTTAGAAACAGATTTGAAGCGAAGGATGGAGGTAACAGGGAGGCGGAGAAGAATCTCGGTTAAAAGGTCATCGTTGGACCCAATCAATGATCCAGATTGAGTCGATTTCTGATCGGAATCCTCCATCACTGAAAGACAGGTTGTAGGGGTGTTTTGGTTTTAGGTTTTCCTGATTTTGCTTCTGGTGTTCACCATTTTTTGCAAGTGATCGGAATCCTCCATCACTGAAAGACAGGTTGTGGCGGCGGTGGTGTAGAGAGAGAGAGAGAGAGAGAGAGAGAGAGAGAGAGAGAGAGAGAGAGAGAGAGAAAGAGAGGTTGGTGATGGTGGCGGTGGTGAGAAGGGGGAGGAGGTGGCGGTGGTGGTGGTGCATGTGGCGGCAGAATGGTGGTGGTGGCGGCGGGCTGCAGATCCGGTGGTGGGGGTGGTGATGGTAGGTGAACTTTTCATTTTTTTTTCTTTTGTTTTGAAATCGGTATTGATAGTTGATCTGATTTCGATTTGATTTAGTGGGCTTGTTTGTAATTTGGATACGGTTATTGGGTTTTGATCAAGATTTGATTTTGTTTGTGGGTTTGTTTTTTAAGTTTGTGGGTGGTGTTGGAATATGGGTTTTAATGATGTTCTTGATCTGGGTTTTATTGCAAATATGATATTTGATGATGTTTTGATGATGTTCTTGATCTGGGTTTTGATGATGTTCTGATGATGGTTTTGATGATGTTTGGGTTTTGATGATGTTCTTGTCTGGGTTTTGATGATGTTCTTGATCTGGGTTTTGATGATGATGTTTGGAGTGGCGGTGGTGGTGGTGCTATAGAGAGAGAAGAGAGAGAGAGGGAGGAGGTGGCGGTGGTGGTGGTGCTATAGAGAGAGAGAGAAGAGAGGGAGAGAAGAGAAAGATGATTATTTTGATTTGGGTTTTATTGAAAAAAAATGAAATTTAAAAAATGACCAAAATGCCCCTGCACTAAAGGACAAAATAGACCGCTTTTAACAGTAAAAAATGCGGATTTTTGGATTTTGGACTAAAATGGCAACAAAAACCAAACCACAGGGACCCAGATGTAATAAGTTTAAGATTTGGACTAAAGCGGTAAAACTGGCCAAACCACAGGGACCAAAATGGTAGTTTACTCAAAAGGGAATTACCTTTTGTTTTTGTGAGACCATCACAAAACAAAAAGGCAGCCGCCACTTTTTGAAGAAAAAGGTGCCGGCCCTTTTATGCCTTGTGAATTGCAATCACCGTAAGTCTAATCCGAATCGTTCGTGTTCGTATCTAGCACTCGTTCGTTGTACCTCGGTGTGTCATATGGTTAATTATTAACCACAAGGTATATTTAATCTCATCAGTAGATTAATAATATGTATACCGTATTTGCATGTTTGTAACCATGATCCTGTTCGGTTCGCTTTGGTGTTGTTTAATTATAATATTCCGCTGTGTTTTTATTAATTATATATTTAGTTAATAAAATATGTGAAACCTGTTTTGATAAGAAGTAAAAATCGACACCACTAAAACCCAACACCCTAACCATTGGGCCTAACAATTTGAGCTAGGGCTGTAAACGAACCGAACGAACACGAACGAGGCCTTGTTCGTGTTCGTTCGTTAAGGAAATTAATGTGTTCACGAACGGTTCATGAACACTTACCGAACGAGATTTTATGTTCGTGTTCGTTCATTAAGGAAATGAGCGTGTTCACGAACGGTTCACGAACACAAGCGAACACAAATAAATTTGGCGAACGCGATGAAGGATAAAGGTGGATGGCCCAGAGAGTAGCACTAGAACTTGAATCCCTTATTGTGGAACGGAGATAGATCATATTCGTCGATGTAAATAATGAGAAAATAAAGGGAAATGGTGCATAAACAAGGTGAAAGAGGGTTTCCTAGTTTAATTGTTAGGGTAATGATATAAATAAAAGTTTAATAGTATAAAAAGTATAGATAAAATATATGAAAGTATAAAAAATCTTTAATTAAAACACGAACATAAACGAACGCAAATGAACGAATGTTCACGAACACCTTACCGAACGTTCACGAACACAATTGAACGAACGAGACCTTTGTTCATGTTCGTTCATTTAACTAATCGAACGAAATTTCTTGTTCATGTTCGTTCGTTTATTAAACGAACGAACATAAACGAACTTCCCGCCGAACGGTTCATGAACTGTTCGCTGAACGTTCGGTTCGTTTACAGCCCTAATTTGAGCTATAAAGCCCGGACCAATGTATACCTACCTACAGCTACTATAAGCCCACAGCAGAGCCGAAAAATGACGAAACCAAACAATCTCTCAAATTGGGCCCACACTTAGGCAAATTTGAGAAAATAGTCCACATTTTAACTGCGTTGATTTTCTGGTCAAAGTCAGCTTCACCTTTTTTGGCCCATTTTGCTTTTTTGATTGCTTCACTTGCGACACTTTTGTTACTTTTAATCCACACTAAAATTCAAATTATCCGAAGTGCATAAAAAGCACATAACACAAACCGCTGACCTGGCCAGTGGCGGATCTAGAAAATCCGCATAGGAGTAACGTTTCAATAAAAGGGATAACGAAATCGAAAAAACGTCAATTTTTTTTCCAAAATTTACATTAACGTCGGAGCGTTAAGGGGAAACGGAGGTTACCCCTTCTATCACTCTAGGTCCGCCCCTGGACCTGGCACCTCATCTGCTCCCACAGATTGCTATCCCCCACTTGAAGTATAATTCTATTGATAGAAAACGATCAAATCACACAGATTGAGAATATGAGTGTGCACACTGATTAATTCTGCCTATAGGCCCTATACAAATTGAGAATATTGTAGTTAGTTTTTTACCGTCCCATTTTAGAGAAAGACTGATTTATGTGGTTGGGTGTTTTAAATGTATTTTTATAACATGATCTAACCATGATTACCCTCGAGCCTGGGTCTGTATTCAACTCCAGATTATTAGACAATTTGTGGGTAAAGGGACGGGTGGCCAAAATTTTATCTATACTATATTATAATACATAAGGGAGGGGTATTTTAAGATACCCACAAAATAAGAACTTTCCCCCCCTTTTATTTATAGAAAGACCTCTAAAATGAGGGTAGTTTGGTCTTTTAAACACTATCTATTTTTTAGCCCCTAAACTTATTACACTTAAATCCTTGAGGTTTTAACAAAATTATAGATAATTAGTTACAATTCACCATTCACAACAAACTTATAATTTTTTTTGCGTATTTTTGACTTATCTTATAAACTATACTGTTTAAAAAAAAAATCTAAAGATAGCATGACGACATACACATTTTTGTCTACGTTTAGATAGTTGTCTTGTTCAATATCGACGCACGGATTAAAAGGTACACGTCGATAATGCTTTAATGTACAAGTCATTAATACTTGAAAATTCTAAGGTCAGTTTTGTTGTATCGCAGCAGTGAATACTTGTTTTCTTTTATTTACTTTTATGTGAATGTTAACTTATTTGATTTTTCAGATTCAGTTACATGATGCACATGCCAATTTAAACAACCCAGTTGTCGAACAAGCTTCTAAGGTATTGATTTTGCTGGTTTTAAAGTATTATTTTTGCGTATATCTTTCATGTTAACATGTTAGTTATGTTATTATATATGTGTTTTATTGCAGGATGATGGTGATAAAAGTGTTGATATTATTTCTTATGGTGCAATGTTTAGTCCATACAAGTCTAATCTTCAACATGAATTTAGTAAACATGTAATTTTAAGGTTTATTTAACTTTTGTATTCAGTTTTTATCCTTTTTAAGGATCAGAAGCTTGAGACTCAAAGGAAGAGATCCAAGAGACTCCCTGAATGGAAATGGAGCGAGGTTATTAATTTAGACGATTCTGAGGACAATGACAAAGAAGAGGAATTAGAAGATACTGCCGATTCAAGCACAAACTAGAAACCCGATTAAAAATACATCGAGTGTCAATTCAGAAATGGAACAGATTTCATAAAGTCTAATATGAAATCTATCAAGTATTTTTATGTTTTTTTTTTTTCATTTTCAGTTGTTATATTTGATCTAGATGTATGAATAAAGTTTATTTTATATTTGAACTTTATTTTTGGTGTTGATATAATACAGTTATTGACCATATTAATAAAGTTCAAAATAAAGTTAGTATCCTAAATTTACAAGTTAACTGAACTTATATAAGTTAATATCCTAAAGTTGTAGTAAATATATATTGTAGTTAGATATAGTTAAACTGAAATTATACAATATTGCAGTTATTTTTTTGATATTAATCTAATAATTTGTATTTCTTAATTAAAAAATAATTAAGTAATAAACTTTAAAGCTAAACGAAAAAATCTAAACTTACTATGATATAAAGTTAATAAAGATATAAACTTTTAACATCCTATTTTTTTTTTTATAAAAACTGTTTTTAAAATTTTATAAAAATATAAATTTTTATATAGAGTTAAATGCCATTTTAGTCCCTGTGGTTTGGGCCATTTTGCCAGTTTAGTCCAAAGGTTTCATTTTTAACCTGTGGGTCCAAAAAGGTTTCACAGTTGCCATTTTAGTCCACTGGGTTAACTTCATCCATTTTTTCTGTTAACGAGAAGGCCAATTCGGTCATTTTATATGGCTGAATTGCCCTTTTAGTTAATAGAATTACATACAAAATGACCAAATTGGCCTTCTCGTTAACAGAAAAAATGGATGAAGTTAACCAAGTGGACTAAAATGGCAACTGTGAAACCTTTTTGGACCCATAGGTTAAAAATGAAACCTTTGGACTAAACTGGCAAAATGGCCCAAACCACAGGGACTAAAATGGCATTTAACTCTTTTATATATATAAACGAAATTTAACAATTAAAGTTAAAAGTGTAAAACGTACTTACGAGTCAACTACTATTTTTAATTTTTATAAAAACAAAAATTTTAAATTTAAAGTTTATTGAATGTGTACCATGTGGATATTTAAAAAAAGTTATTGACTTTAAAGAATAAAATTTTAAAATTTATCATTTAACCAACAAAATAAACTTACTTTATAACTATAACAACTTATCTTTTATTTTTTGTCATTTGATTATTATTTTTTATTAATAAAGGAAACTTTACATGTGTAAAACAGTTTTTTACTTTATTTATAAACAAAACATTTTGTTTTTATAAAAAATAATTCTTTTTATAAACATTTTTTGTAACAAGTAATATAAATAAAATATTCCAGAAATTTACAATCTTTACTAGATAAATACTAAATTGTGTTGCAAATTTTTAGGAATTATAAGTTCAGCTATATTGTTATAGATAATATTAGTCTGTTTCAAAAGAATTCTTTACCAACTTGACTAGATACATAGTAGATTGTATTGCATATTTTTAGGGATTGTAAGTTAAAAGTAGACTCATATAGATAAGATTAGTTAGGAACTAAAAATCTGAACTTAGTATGATATAAAGTTAATAAAGATATAAACTCTAAACATCCTATTTTTTTATTAAAACAATTCTTGAAATTTTATAAAAATAAAATTTTTTTAATCTGTAAAAAATGAAATTTAACAATTTAAGTTAAAAGTCTAAAATGTACTTACGAGTCAAATACTATTTTTTATTTTTATAAAAACGAAAATTTTAAACTTAAAGTTTATTGGATGAGTACTATGTGGATATTTAAAAAAAGTTATAAACTTTAAAGAATAAAATTATACTTTATAATTTAACCAATAAAATAAACATACTTTACAACTATAACAACTTATCTTTTATTTTTTGTCTTTTGATTATTAATTTTTTGTCTTTTGATTATTAATTTTTATAAAAAACAATATTTTTTGTCTTTTGATTATTAATGTTTATAAAAAAACAAAACTTTACATATGTGTAACATTTATGACATATATCCACCACAATAATGTTATCATAAATGTCATACGAATAAAAAACTATCAGAAACGAGTGCCGCAATGCAAAGTGTCGCCCCCGCTGGATCACGCGGGCACCCTACTAGTCCAATAAAAAAGTGAAAGAACATAAAATTTTAGGACAGTAGCCAATCGTACATAACTAGCCCCTTAAAAGTTAAAAGAGCCATAACCATTGGGCCTAACAATTTGAGCTATAAAGTTCAATGTATACGTAACGGCTATACATTTCTTTTAAGCACAACCGAGACAAAGAAATGACGAAACCAAACAATCTCTCAAATTGGGCCCAAACTTGACAGAATTGGGAAAATAGTCCACATTTTACCTAGAAGTGTATAAAAAACCGGTTTGGCCCAAACCACTTTGGACCGGACCCAACCTGCTAATTCGTATACTAGTCCGTAGTCTTGTTGGGTTTGGATCCGAGCTGATTTGGAAAACATGTCAAAGAGAGGTTTTTTTTATCTCAAACCGATTTAAACCCGACCCCAATCGATTTGATAGGCTCAAACATTTCCCCTACTAAACAGGTTTATAACCCGGTTTTTCACCTCTAATTATACCTACGAACACAACTAATCAATTACTAATTGTTTTGAAACTTAAAAAGTAACAAGATCCGAATCTGGACTTTCACTATTATATAGAAACACGATTAGAACCCTTACACACACATACATATATATGCCCCCTTAAGTTACGTGTTGGTTTCCATTTGTGGCCGAAATTGATTATTGTTGATATGCTTGTAAGAATTTCTTTCTCTACTTCATTCTTGTGATTCTAAATCTTCATCTTTATCTAACTTACTACGAAATTGAAAATTCATGTCCGAAGTCAAGTTTGTAATCTGCTCCGATTCTAAGGTCCCCTGTAGTGGGACGCTATATGGGTGGGTTTTTGGCCCATAGCGCCCAATGGCACCTGGAACACCACGACGAGAGGGCTTTATGGGGCAAAAAAAATTGTGCAGCGCTATATCCTTCGCGGCGTTATGGAGGGGAGTTTCTAACCTTTGACCAATAAAAAATAGTTAATGTTTTTTAATTAATTAATAAAAATGAAAATTAATAATTAGTTAATGATGGGTAGTGGCTTTATGACTACGGGCTCTAGTGATATAACGCCCCATAAAACCCCTGTGTGACGTGGCACGACACATGTCGTATAACGCCCACAAAGGGGCTTTATAACTACGGATGGCCTAAAATCAAGATTGGTTCGGGATTTTAATTTGTTACGGTGTTTAAGGTTCATGATCCGTGCCAGATTAGAATATGTTCATTTTTTAAATTCAGTATCGATGCCTAATTTGTTGTTCTTCTAGTTTTTATAATCCGTGGTCAGTTCCTGATTTATAAGAAAAAAAGATGATCACTGATGATCGATGTTTTTATATTTTTCACAACTCATATATATCTCTTTACATATATAGTAACAAATAAAAAAACTATATTTATCAAAGTCCAAGTCTGAAAATAAAGTAAAAATAAGAGCAGTAAAATAGAGACTATTAACTATTCTACCTTATCTTTAGCATGATATAGTTAGTATTAGAACTCTAAAATGAATATTAATACACACACATGTGTGTTGATAAATAACTGTAAATAATACAAAATTCGTTGCCAATAAGATATATGTGATGTTGTATTAGTAAATAAATATAAACTAGTATTAAGCCCCTCCGCCTTGCGGTGGGGACGTAGAACCATGACAAATAGCACCAATGCCACAGCACCGTCAGTGACCATCAACACTGAAGTTGCGACGTGTTAAGGCGAAGAAATTAGACAGAAACATAAAACATGGAAAATAATAACTAAGTCGATTAGGACCCGCACGTCGCGATGAATCTATCAAACGAGAAAAAATAGACAACTATAAAAACGTTGAACCACACACGCACATTGCGTAATATTAACTCGCAAAATTTAGAATGAAGCGTAAAACAAAACGTAAAAACGTTGAACTACACACAAACGTTGTGTCGTGTTAACTTGCAAAATTTAGAACAAAACGTAAACAAACATTTTGCGAATTATAAAAAGTGTAGGGTACCAAAGTTGAAAGTAAAAAAGTTATGAGGTTAAATTAACAAAGATAGAAAGCTTTTGGGTTAAAAAGTAGCTTTGGGTCAAAAGTGTAATTATATAATTTTTTTTTTATGAAAACCTCCCTAAACATAGAATACAACTTAGCTATGCACCACAATGTTGTTAATTTATAATGGGTTAATATTAGAGATCATAGTTAAACTGTTATAAGTATTGAATTCACATACGTTAAAATAAGGTTAAGTTGATTTCAACTATATAAAAAACGTTGAACATGATTTTCATTATTAGTAAAGCAAATTGTTAATGATCATTGATGGATAGTTCCATTTATTGCAATTGGAACTAATATCAACTACTATTTTGGACTTGCAAGTTGAGGTGAAACTGTTAAATTGAACAAAAAAATAAACGTAAAAACGTTGAATCATGCACACGCATTACAACGAGTTAACTCGTAAAAATTAGACCGAAACGTAAACGTTATAGCTAAGTAGTTAATGCGGCAAAATATCGGATATCGGTCAAGGACTAATATTTGAGATATCGGTTATCGCGGTGGAATATCGGTGGGATATTGGAAATTTTAAGATCATGCTAAATTTATATATATAGCAATTTAACACTAACAATTCAGTATACCATCCAACCATTAACAAATTAACATTTTGCAACTTGCAAAACACTAACAATTGTAGCATGTAGGAACTGACTAAGACTTAAAACACTAAGATTTAACATTTACAACTAACAATTAAGACATAAAACACTAATAGCAGCAATAAGAAGAAAGACGAATGATAGAAATAAGAGGAATGATACTGATATCGGGAAAATTGATGATATATTAGTCAAATATCAGTCAATATCGCTGATATTATCGGTACCGATATTCTGACCGATATTTTCCACCGTTATCTCAGTAGGAGGCCGATAAGCGATATATCACTGATATATCGGGATATTAACATTATAGTAAAGAAGAATAGCTAAGTGAGAAAAAAAACTATATTTCATAACTAATACATGGTTAATATATATATTTTTTGAAATATGCACGTAAGAGTATATATGACATAAGATCATATCTTTGTAGAATAAATAAATCATTTTCCAAGTTTAAAGATGACTACACATGTTTTATTGTATTAAAAGTTTCTTAAAAAGAATAGCAACAATTGCTTGTATTATATAAAGAAAAACTTATACAAAATTGAATAGTAAATTTGACTCACAAAATTCAATAGTAAGTTTGACTCACAAGTCACAATGCCAAGTTAAAATAATATATAGAGGAAATAGTTTTGAAACAAAGAACTCAATGCTACGCGCAAAATAATGAAACTTAAAAAAAACTGCTCAACAGTGCCAACTTACTATACTTTTTAAATCGGAGAGTCTCGTATTGCCCTATTTTAGCCAGACTATGTTGGCTTAAACAGGCACACGGTGGCTTCAAAGTTTGGTTTTTTGGGCATTCCCTGGGAAACTATACCGCCGACTGCCACTTGACAGTCGTTGTGTCACCACAAGAGCAGAACTCTCTGGCGTAACACACGGTGGGACGAAAATCCGGTTGGGCTCAGGAATCGAACTGACAACCTCACACAAGGCCTTGTCCAAATCCTTCATTGCCTATATTCACCCCAATATAACACAAATGAGAGTTGAACTTGAGTCTTCATCGAAAAACCCAAGCCTCCTACCACAAGTGTGGATGTATAGTGCCAACTTTAACTACGTTGACTTTCTGGTCAAAGTCAGCTTTTGCTTCCTTTTAATCCACACTAAAGTTGAGATTATGCTCATCAACAATCATATCCGAAGTCCACACTCCACAGAAAGCACATAACACAAACCGCTGACCTGGCGCCTCATCTCTTTTCACAGATTGCCAATTTGGAAATAATTCATTAATAGAAAATGGTCAAATCACACAGATTGAGAATATGAGTTTGCACACTGAATATTATTCCCACTGCCTTTGACTTTCTACCATTAACAAAATATGGTAGTTAGTTTTTGATCATCCCATGCATGTTGTATATCTTATGTTGTTTTGTGTGTATTTGTTTGATCCTATCACTGATATTGATTCATCAAGTGGTGATAGTCACAGTGAAATAGCATACCTAGCTACACACCCAACAACTCCTATACTTGGGTGGCTTGCATATATAAGATCTTGAATATTAAAGATGCCCATTAAGAATATAATTTTCTTGAAACTCTCAAGGTAGCTGTAAAAATGGTATGGATCTAAATCAATCACAGCAGAAATACAACAAACACCAGAAATAGTGACAAAACTTGTGACAAAACTTTTATTGATTATCCAACCCAGAAAGATCCCAACCAAAACCCTAGATCTCAAACTTATGAGATCTATATGAAACAAAATACAAGTTCAACAACATAACAGAAATACAAACAAAGTAAAAACAGAAACTGAGATCAACAAGATCTCTGATACAACCACGATCTCAACACTGAGATCTATAACCCTGGATGATGAAGATCTTCAACTCCAGATGAACCAAGATGAACAATCCAGATGAACACCACAAGTACGAATACACAGAGAAGTGAAAGTGAAACCCTAGAAAATATCCGGAACCAACTGAGAGCTCCATTCTCTCTCATCCATTATATAGTAGTGACAACCAGATGTAACAACAAACCCCTTGAACTTTTATGTATCATACACTTATCACCCTGATGTTACATTTTATACCCTGAGCCTATAACGACCTTGTAACAGCTCACAACCAGCCCAAGTAACAACCGGCCCAAGTAACAACCGGAACAGTCCACTAACAAGGAAATATAAGAATACTGAGCCCAATAACAATATGTTTGAAATATGAATTACAAAAAAAATATAAACCCTTTATATTTTAACATCCCCCCATAATTCATACTGCAAACATATCAAACAGTCCTAACTTTTCACACAATACATTGTGTTGTCCAACATTTAGGCCTTTAGTAAAAATGTCTGCTATCTGATTCTCAGAAGCAATTTTTTGTGGGTCAATAATGCCACTTGCAATTTTTTCTCTTAAAAAATGCAAGTCCAACTCAAAGTGTTTTGTTCTTTCATGGAAGACAGGATTTAAAGAAATAGAAATAGCAGATTTGCTATCACAAAATAATGTTATAGGCAAAGTACAACTTACATTTAACTCAGTTAATATGTTCTTAATCCACATTACCTCACATGTGGCTGAGCACATTGCCCTGTACTCAGCCTCAGCAGTAGATCTAGAAACAATACCTTGTTTTTTGCTCTTCCAAGATACAAGTGTTCCTCCAAGAAACACCCCAAAACCAGTGACAGACTTTCTAGTCTTTGTACACTTTGCCCAATCAGAATCAACAAATCCTGACAAATCAAGACTACCTGTTTTCCTGAACATAACACCCCTACCAGGGCTTTGCTTTAAGTACCTTAATAGTCTTAAAGCTATATCTAGATGTGACTGACGAGGTTTGTGCATATATTGACTCAAGAACTGAACAGTATAACTTATATCTGGACGAGTTAATGACAAGTATATCAACTTACCAATTAACTTTTGAAAACCATTCACATTTTCTAAAAACTTCTCATCTTTGTCAGTTTTATTTGTAATAATATGAGACTGCTCAATTGGAGTACCAACAGGTTTACACCCTAGGTACCCAAACTCATTTAGGAGCTCAAGACAGTACTTCCTTTGTGACAAACACACAGACCCACCAGAATACAAGACTTCTATACCAAGAAAGTACTTCAGTATACCTAAGTCTTTAATTTGAAAACTTTTACTCAAACAACTCTTAACTCTTGTGATTTCAGGTAAACTATTTCCAGTAATCACAATATCATCAACATAGACCAACAAAACAACTAACACATCACCTTTACACAAAACAAACAAAGAATGGTCACACAGACTTTGAACAAAACCCATATCAAGCAAAACAGAGGTTAACTTTTCATTCCACTTCCTAGGGGCTTGTTTAAGCCCATAAAGGGACTTAACAAGCTTACATACTTTATTTTTCTCATTATCAAAGTAACCCTGAGGTAAAGTCATATAAACATCTTCAGACAAAGAACCATACAGAAAAGCATTATTTATATCAAGTTGATATAAAGGCCAACCTCTGTTAACAGCAAGCTTTAATATAACTCTAACAGTTACCATTTTAACAACAGGTGAAAAAGTTTCACCAAAATCAATACCTTCTCTTTGATTAAACCCTTTAGCAACTAGTCTAGCTTTATACCTTTCTACTTCACCATTTGCCTTATACTTTATCTTATACACCCATTTACACCCAATGGGTTTTCTACCTTTTGGCAAATCTACAACAACCCAGGTGTTATTTCTATACAGGGCCTCCATTTCATTGTTCATGGCCTCTATCCACCTAGGATCTTTTACAGCTTCATTATAAGAGCTAGGCTCAACAGCTTTATTCAAAGATGAAACAAAGCACAAATTTTCAGCAGATAAATTTGCATAATTAACTACCTTTTCAATTCCATATTTTACTTTCCCCTCTACAACATATTCATTAAACCTTTGTGGAAAAGATACTTTTCTAGATGATCTCCTAACAGATTGTCCCTCAGATAGGTTGGTCTCAACATGTGATCCTACAGTGTCCTCTGCCTCACCAATGTTACCCAAACTACTACCTAACTGTTCATTATCATGTTGAACATTATCAACACTTGGAGCAGTGGCAGATGTAGAGGGTGACACTGGATGCTGATCATCACTGCAGTGATCTTGAGCACCAGCTGTACCCTCTTCATCATTGGGAACTGCAGGAACCTCAGATGTTATTGTTTCAGTAAAATCAAAAAAATTAATCTGATTTAACTCAGTTTTATTAGACAACTCTTGATTTCTATCCAAGTTAGACTTAAAAGGATACACACTTTCATAAAATTTCACATCTCTAGAAAAATATACTTTTCTATTATCTAAACACAGTAATTTGTATCCCTTTTTTACATTTGAGTAACCAATGAGAACACACTTATCAGCATGATAAGCAAATTTATCAGATTCAGACAAGATTGTACTAAAACAAAGACATCCAAAGTTCCTTAGATGAACTAATGAGGGTTTAAAACCATAAACAACTTCATAAGGACTCCTACCATTTAACACAGAAGAGGGTAACCTGTTAATTAAGTAAACAACAGTTAAAACACAATCAGACCAATACTTAAGAGGCAAGTTACCCTGAAACATCAAAGCTCTAGCTGTGTTTAAAAGATGTCTATGCTTTCTTTCCACAACACCATTCTGTTGTGGTGTATAAGCACATGAAGTTTGATGCAAAATCCCTTTGTTTTTACAAAATAAGTTCATTTGGTTATTCACAAACTCAGTTCCATTATCACTTCTTATAATTTTTATTTTCTTCTCAAATTGTGTTAATATTAGCTCATAAAAGTTACACAAGTTGTCAAATACTTCAGTCTTACTTGTTAACAAGTAACACCAAACTGTTCTAGAAAAATCATCCACAATAGTTAGAAAATATTTGAACCCCTCATAACTAGTAACTTTATATGGCCCCCACAAATCAAGATGTATTAACTCACCAACAGACTTAGTTTTATGTTCACTAAGAGGAAATGGAACTCTAACTTGTTTGGCCCTATGACAAACATCACAAGGCCCATGTTCAACACTTTTAACATCAAAGTTATCTTTCAACACAGCTAGTACTTGATCGGATGGATGACCTAACCTACTATGCCATAAACTTGCCTTAACAAAACTATTAAAACAGACATTCATAGAATTACCATTTTTACCAACAAAATACAGACCACTATCCTGACTACCAGTCACCAGGATTTTCCTTGACTTGGAATCCTGTAACACACAACTATCCTCATTAAAAACAACCTCAATATCATTATCCTTAGCTAACCTATGTACAGATAATAGGTTGACATGATACCCTGGGACATAAAACACATCTTTTAAAACCACATTATTCATCAATTTGATATTACCAATTTTTAACACTTTAACATTAGTACCATTAGGATGACCAACTTTAATATCAAATTCAGAAACATCACCTATATTAAACATGTCTTTATCATCATTAACCATGTGTTGACTTGCCCCAGAGTCAACAATCCAACTATAAGCACCTCCAAAGAATAAAGAACTAGAACAACTAACACAATTATTAACAAACCAAGACTCACCTCCTACACCTGTTGACTCCACTCCAGAATTTGACACATTAGCAGATTTTTCACCAACTAAACTTAACAACTTGGCTATCTGTTCAGATGTAAAAGGCATACCAGAAGTAGACACACTACCAGAAGACCCAACAGTAGCATTAGATTTACCAGTTACAGTTGCTTTACCAGACAAATTGTTAGATCTCTTTTTAAAGTTTGGAGGATAACCAATTAACTCAAAACACCTATCAACAGTATGACCTATCATATTGCAGTGAGTACATTTTAAACTAGGATTAGGTCCTCTTTGATTAGGTGCTTTCCTTCTAGACTCAAAAGACTGATTTGACTTAGAGACAAAAGACACATTTTGTCCTTTTGACCCACTACTGGACATCATGTGTGATTCCTCCTTTGAAACCACAGAAAAAGCAACCTTGACAGATGGAGAGACTTCTCTGGTTAATAGATTTGTTCTTACTGGTTGATAAACATCATCTAACCCCATAAGAAACTGCATTAATTTGATTAACATTGAAAAATCATTGTAATCTTTTGCTGCTTTACAAGAACATGTGGGCAGTTTGAGCATAGCATCAAACTGTTTCCACATAGTGGTCAGTCTATTGTAATAATCTACCACAATAGAACCATTTTGAGAGATACAATTAATCTTTTTAAACAAATCATAAACCACAGAACCATCTATCTTGTCATAGGTTTCTTTTAAATCCTCCCAAACCTCTGAAGCAAGAGTAGAAAAAACTTGACCTAAAAACAGATCCTCAGACACAGAGTTTAAAAGCCAGGTTAACACCACAGAATTACACCTATCCCACTGACTAGCAAGCACATGATCCTCTGTGGATCTTTCACATTTCCCATTAACAAAACCAAACTTATTCTTGGCTTCTAAAGCCAATTTCATAGAAGTAGACCATACAGAATAATTCTCAGTACCCTTTAGCTTAACACTAACAACAGTTAAGGCACTAGAATCACTAGGATGAAGATACAAAGGATCTCCAATATCTAACTTGCTTATCAATGTCTGAGACGTACTAGCATTTGGATTAGCATCACCCATGATAACAGACAAGATTCAGAAAGAAACACAACACAACAAGAAGACAGAACAAATAAACAATCAAGACAGAAACACAATACCCTAAGGCGAAGCTGTATCAGTGTCAAGATTTCAGGTTCATCACTTATAGTGCCTGAACAGGTCTTAATACAGGAGCCAAACCCTAAGAAGTATTAACACAAAAAACCAACCAACAAACACAAAATAACAATAAACGAAAGCCAATCAACAAACAACAAAGGTGCCGGTCCTCACTACCCCGACTTCAACTAAATCAACCAACAAAGCAAAAAAAACTAACTAAACAGAAGAGGAAAGATCTCACAGTGGGTGCAATTTCTTCAAACAATATGAATACTGTAACCTTCTAGGGTTACAGTTCATACAATAGCTAACAATATAAACTGGTCAGTTTGCTCTGAATCCTTCTAGGGTTTCAGAGACCAACACAGCCTTCACACGAATCCCAAGAACAATATCAAGATCCACACCGTCACACTCCCAAGACCAGAAGAACCACAGATCTACAAAATCAGACAACAATCAGTACAAACCAACAATAGATCTAACAGCGGAAGACTTAGATCTGCAATATAGAGCCTGAAATGCTCTGATACCATGTAAAAATGGTGTGGATCTAAATCAATCACAGCAGAAATACAACAAACACCAGAAATAGTGACAAAACTTGTGACAAAACTTTTATTGATTATCCAACCCAGAAAGATCCCAACCAAAACCCTAGATCTCAAACTTATGAGATCTATATGAAACAAAATACAAGTTCAACAGATTAGTAAAATCTGTTGAACATAACAGAAATACAAACAAAGTAAAAACAGAAACTGAGATCAACAAGATCTCTGATACAACCACGATCTCAACACTGAGATCTATAACCCTGGATGATGAAGATCTTCAACTCCAGATGAACCAAGATGAACAATCCAGATGAACACCACAAGTACGAATACACAGAGAAGTGAAAGTGAAACCCTAGAAAATATCCGGAACCAACTGAGAGCTCCATTCTCTCTCATCCATTATATAGTAGTGACAACCAGATGTAACAACAAACCCCTTGAACTTTTATGTATCATACACTTATCACCCTGATGTTACATTTTATACCCTGAGCCTATAACGACCTTGTAACAGCTCACAACCAGCCCAAGTAACAACCGGCCCAAGTAACAACCTGAACAGTCCACTAACAAGAAAATATAAGAATACTGAGCCCAATAACAATATGTTTGAAATATGAATTACAAAAAAAATATAAACCCTTTATATTTTAACATCCCCCCATAATTCATACTGCAAACATATCAAACAGTCCTAACTTTTCACACAATACATTGTGTTGTCCAACATTTAGGCCTTTAGTAAAAATGTCTGCTATCTGATTCTCAGAAGCAATTTTTTGTGGGTCAATAATGCCACTTGCAATTTTTTCTCTTAAAAAATGCAAGTCCAACTCAAAGTGTTTTGTTCTTTCATGGAAGACAGGATTTAAAGAAATAGAAATAGCAGATTTGCTATCACAAAATAATGTTATAGGCAAAGTACAACTTACATTTAACTCAGTTAATATGTTCTTAATCCACATTACCTCACATGTGGCTGAGCACATTGCCCTGTACTCAGCCTCAGCAGTAGATCTAGAAACAATACCTTGTTTTTTGCTCTTCCAAGATACAAGTGTTCCTCCAAGAAACACCCCAAAACCAGTGACAGACTTTCTAGTCTTTGTACACTTTGCCCAATCAGAATCAACAAATCCTGACAAATCAAGACTACCTGTTTTCCTGAACATAACACCCCTACCAGGGCTTTGCTTTAAGTACCTTAATAGTCTTAAAGCTATATCTAGATGTGACTGACAAGGTTTGTGCATATATTGACTCAAGAACTGAACAGTATAACTTATATCTGGACGAGTTAATGACAAGTATATCAACTTACCAATTAACTTTTGAAAACCATTCACATTTTCTAAAAACTTCTCATCTTTGTCAGTTTTATTTGTAATAATATGAGACTGCTCAATTGGAGTACCAACAGGTTTACACCCTAGGTACCCAAACTCATTTAGGAGCTCAAGACAGTACTTCCTTTGTGACAAACACACAGACCCACCAGAATACAAGACTTCTATACCAAGAAAGTACTTCAGTATACCTAAGTCTTTAATTTGAAAACTTTTACTCAAACAACTCTTAACTCTTGTGATTTCAGGTAAACTATTTCCAGTAATCACAATATCATCAACATAGACCAACAAAACAACTAACACATCACCTTTACACAAAACAAACAAAGAATGGTCACACAGACTTTGAACAAAACCCATATCAAGCAAAACAGAGGTTAACTTTTCATTCCACTTCCTAGGGGCTTGTTTAAGCCCATAAAGGGACTTAACAAGCTTACATACTTTATTTTTCTCATTATCAAAGTAACCCTGAGGTAAAGTCATATAAACATCTTCAGACAAAGAACCATACAGAAAAGCATTATTTATATCAAGTTGATATAAAGGCCAACCTCTGTTAACAGCAAGCTTTAATATAACTCTAACAGTTACCATTTTAACAACAGGTGAAAAAGTTTCACCAAAATCAATACCTTCTCTTTGATTAAACCCTTTAGCAACTAGTCTAGCTTTATACCTTTCTACTTCACCATTTGCCTTATACTTTATCTTATACACCCATTTACACCCAATGGGTTTTCTACCTTTTGGCAAATCTACAACAACCCAGGTGTTATTTCTATACAGGGCCTCCATTTCATTGTTCATGGCCTCTATCCACCTAGGATCTTTTACAGCTTCATTATAAGAGCTAGGCTCAACAGCTTTATTCAAAGATGAAACAAAGCACAAATTTTCAGCAGATAAATTTGCATAATTAACTACCTTTTCAATTCCATATTTTACTTTCCCCTCTACAACATATTCATTAAACCTTTGTGGAAAAGATACTTTTCTAGATGATCTCCTAACAGATTGTCCCTCAGATAGGTTGGTCTCAACATGTGATCCTACAGTGTCCTCTGCCTCACCAATGTTACCCAAACTACTACCTAACTGTTCATTATCATGTTGAACATTATCAACACTTGGAGCAGTGGCAGATGTAGAGGGTGACACTGGATGCTGATCATCACTGCAGTGATCTTGAGCACCAGCTGTACCCTCTTCATCATTGGGAACTGCAGGAACCTCAGATGTTATTGTTTCAGTAAAATCAAAAAAATTAATCTGATTTAACTCAGTTTTATTAGACAACTCTTGATTTCTATCCAAGTTAGACTTAAAAGGATACACACTTTCATAAAATTTCACATCTCTAGAAAAATATACTTTTCTATTATCTAAACACAGTAATTTGTATCCCTTTTTTACATTTGAGTAACCAATGAGAACACACTTATCAGCATGATAAGCAAATTTATCAGATTCAGACAAGATTGTACTAAAACAAAGACATCCAAAGTTCCTTAGATGAACTAATGAGGGTTTAAAACCATAAACAACTTCATAAGGACTCCTACCATTTAACACAGAAGAGGGTAACCTGTTAATTAAGTAAACAACAGTTAAAACACAATCAGACCAATACTTAAGAGGCAAGTTACCCTGAAACATCAAAGCTCTAGCTGTGTTTAAAAGATGTCTATGCTTTCTTTCCACAACACCATTCTGTTGTGGTGTATAAGCACATGAAGTTTGATGCAAAATCCCTTTGTTTTTACAAAATAAGTTCATTTGGTTATTCACAAACTCAGTTCCATTATCACTTCTTATAATTTTTATTTTCTTCTCAAATTGTGTTAATATTAGCTCATAAAAGTTACACAAGTTGTCAAATACTTCAGTCTTACTTGTTAACAAGTAACACCAAACTGTTCTAGAAAAATCATCCACAATAGTTAGAAAATATTTGAACCCCTCATAACTAGTAACTTTATATGGCCCCCACAAATCAAGATGTATTAACTCACCAACAGACTTAGTTTTATGTTCACTAAGAGGAAATGGAACTCTAACTTGTTTGGCCCTATGACAAACATCACAAGGCCCATGTTCAACACTTTTAACATCAAAGTTATCTTTCAACACAGCTAGTACTTGATCGGATGGATGACCTAACCTACTATGCCATAAACTTGCCTTAACAAAACTATTAAAACAGACATTCATAGAATTACCATTTTTACCAACAAAATACAGACCACTATCCTGACTACCAGTCACCAGGATTTTCCTTGACTTGGAATCCTGTAACACACAACTATCCTCATTAAAAACAACCTCAATATCATTATCCTTAGCTAACCTATGTACAGATAATAGGTTGACATGATACCCTGGGACATAAAACACATCTTTTAAAACCACATTATTCATCAATTTGATATTACCAATTTTTAACACTTTAACATTAGTACCATTAGGATGACCAACTTTAATATCAAATTCAGAAACATCACCTATATTAAACATGTCTTTATCATCATTAACCATGTGTTGACTTGCCCCAGAGTCAACAATCCAACTATAAGCACCTCCAAAGAATAAAGAACTAGAACAACTAACACAATTATTAACAAACCAAGACTCACCTCCTACACCTGTTGACTCCACTCCAGAATTTGACACATTAGCAGATTTTTCACCAACTAAACTTAACAACTTGGCTATCTGTTCAGATGTAAAAGGCATACCAGAAGTAGACACACTACCAGAAGACCCAACAGTAGCATTAGATTTACCAGTTACAGTTGCTTTACCAGACAAATTGTTAGATCTCTTTTTAAAGTTTGGAGGATAACCAATTAACTCAAAACACCTATCAACAGTATGACCTATCATATTGCAGTGAGTACATTTTAAACTAGGATTAGGTCCTCTTTGATTAGGTGCTTTCCTTCTAGACTCAAAAGACTGATTTGACTTAGAGACAAAAGACACATTTTGTCCTTTTGACCCACTACTGGACATCATGTGTGATTCCTCCTTTGAAACCACAGAAAAAGCAACCTTGACAGATGGAGAGACTTCTCTGGTTAATAGATTTGTTCTTACTGGTTGATAAACATCATCTAACCCCATAAGAAACTGCATTAATTTGATTAACATTGAAAAATCATTGTAATCTTTTGCTGCTTTACAAGAACATGTGGGCAGTTTGAGCATAGCATCAAACTGTTTCCACATAGTGGTCAGTCTATTGTAATAATCTACCACAATAGAACCATTTTGAGAGATACAATTAATCTTTTTAAACAAATCATAAACCACAGAACCATCTATCTTGTCATAGGTTTCTTTTAAATCCTCCCAAACCTCTGAAGCAAGAGTAGAAAAAACTTGACCTAAAAACAGATCCTCAGACACAGAGTTTAAAAGCCAGGTTAACACCACAGAATTACACCTATCCCACTGACTAGCAAGCACATGATCCTCTGTGGATCTTTCACATTTCCCATTAACAAAACCAAACTTATTCTTGGCTTCTAAAGCCAATTTCATAGAAGTAGACCATACAGAATAATTCTCAGTACCCTTTAGCTTAACACTAACAACAGTTAAGGCACTAGAATCACTAGGATGAAGATACAAAGGATCTCCAATATCTAACTTGCTTATCAATGTCTGAGACGTACTAGCATTTGGATTAGCATCACCCATGATAACAGACAAGATTCAGAAAGAAACACAACACAACAAGAAGACAGAACAAATAAACAATCAAGACAGAAACACAATACCCTAAGGCGAAGCTGTATCAGTGTCAAGATTTCAGGTTCATCACTTATAGTGCCTGAACAGGTCTTAATACAGGAGCCAAACCCTAAGAAGTATTAACACAAAAAACCAACCAACAAACACAAAATAACAATAAACGAAAGCCAATCAACAAACAACAAAGGTGCCGGTCCTCACTACCCCGACTTCAACTAAATCAACCAACAAAGCAAAAAAAACTAACTAAACAGAAGAGGAAAGATCTCACAGTGGGTGCAATTTCTTCAAACAATATGAATACTGTAACCTTCTAGGGTTACAGTTCATACAATAGCTAACAATATAAACTGGTCAGTTTGCTCTGAATCCTTCTAGGGTTTCAGAGACCAACACAGCCTTCACACGAATCCCAAGAACAATATCAAGATCCACACCGTCACACTCCCAAGACCAGAAGAACCACAGATCTACAAAATCAGACAACAATCAGTACAAACCAACAATAGATCTAACAGCGGAAGACTTAGATCTGCAATATAGAGCCTGAAATGCTCTGATACCATGTAAAAATGGTGTGGATCTAAATCAATCACAGCAGAAATACAACAAACACCAGAAATAGTGACAAAACTTGTGACAAAACTTTTATTGATTATCCAACCCAGAAAGATCCCAACCAAAACCCTAGATCTCAAACTTATGAGATCTATATGAAACAAAATACAAGTTCAACAGATTAGTAAAATCTGTTGAACATAACAGAAATACAAACAAAGTAAAAACAGAAACTGAGATCAACAAGATCTCTGATACAACCACGATCTCAACACTGAGATCTATAACCCTGGATGATGAAGATCTTCAACTCCAGATGAACCAAGATGAACAATCCAGATGAACACCACAAGTACGAATACACAGAGAAGTGAAAGTGAAACCCTAGAAAATATCCGGAACCAACTGAGAGCTCCATTCTCTCTCATCCATTATATAGTAGTGACAACCAGATGTAACAACAAACCCCTTGAACTTTTATGTATCATACACTTATCACCCTGATGTTACATTTTATACCCTGAGCCTATAACGACCTTGTAACAGCTCACAACCAGCCCAAGTAACAACCGGCCCAAGTAACAACCTGAACAGTCCACTAACAAGAAAATATAAGAATACTGAGCCCAATAACAATATGTTTGAAATATGAATTACAAAAAAAATATAAACCCTTTATATTTTAACATCCCCCCATAATTCATACTGCAAACATATCAAACAGTCCTAACTTTTCACACAATACATTGTGTTGTCCAACATTTAGGCCTTTAGTAAAAATGTCTGCTATCTGATTCTCAGAAGCAATTTTTTGTGGGTCAATAATGCCACTTGCAATTTTTTCTCTTAAAAAATGCAAGTCCAACTCAAAGTGTTTTGTTCTTTCATGGAAGACAGGATTTAAAGAAATAGAAATAGCAGATTTGCTATCACAAAATAATGTTATAGGCAAAGTACAACTTACATTTAACTCAGTTAATATGTTCTTAATCCACATTACCTCACATGTGGCTGAGCACATTGCCCTGTACTCAGCCTCAGCAGTAGATCTAGAAACAATACCTTGTTTTTTGCTCTTCCAAGATACAAGTGTTCCTCCAAGAAACACCCCAAAACCAGTGACAGACTTTCTAGTCTTTGTACACTTTGCCCAATCAGAATCAACAAATCCTGACAAATCAAGACTACCTGTTTTCCTGAACATAACACCCCTACCAGGGCTTTGCTTTAAGTACCTTAATAGTCTTAAAGCTATATCTAGATGTGACTGACAAGGTTTGTGCATATATTGACTCAAGAACTGAACAGTATAACTTATATCTGGACGAGTTAATGACAAGTATATCAACTTACCAATTAACTTTTGAAAACCATTCACATTTTCTAAAAACTTCTCATCTTTGTCAGTTTTATTTGTAATAATATGAGACTGCTCAATTGGAGTACCAACAGGTTTACACCCTAGGTACCCAAACTCATTTAGGAGCTCAAGACAGTACTTCCTTTGTGACAAACACACAGACCCACCAGAATACAAGACTTCTATACCAAGAAAGTACTTCAGTATACCTAAGTCTTTAATTTGAAAACTTTTACTCAAACAACTCTTAACTCTTGTGATTTCAGGTAAACTATTTCCAGTAATCACAATATCATCAACATAGACCAACAAAACAACTAACACATCACCTTTACACAAAACAAACAAAGAATGGTCACACAGACTTTGAACAAAACCCATATCAAGCAAAACAGAGGTTAACTTTTCATTCCACTTCCTAGGGGCTTGTTTAAGCCCATAAAGGGACTTAACAAGCTTACATACTTTATTTTTCTCATTATCAAAGTAACCCTGAGGTAAAGTCATATAAACATCTTCAGACAAAGAACCATACAGAAAAGCATTATTTATATCAAGTTGATATAAAGGCCAACCTCTGTTAACAGCAAGCTTTAATATAACTCTAACAGTTACCATTTTAACAACAGGTGAAAAAGTTTCACCAAAATCAATACCTTCTCTTTGATTAAACCCTTTAGCAACTAGTCTAGCTTTATACCTTTCTACTTCACCATTTGCCTTATACTTTATCTTATACACCCATTTACACCCAATGGGTTTTCTACCTTTTGGCAAATCTACAACAACCCAGGTGTTATTTCTATACAGGGCCTCCATTTCATTGTTCATGGCCTCTATCCACCTAGGATCTTTTACAGCTTCATTATAAGAGCTAGGCTCAACAGCTTTATTCAAAGATGAAACAAAGCACAAATTTTCAGCAGATAAATTTGCATAATTAACTACCTTTTCAATTCCATATTTTACTTTCCCTTCTACAACATATTCATTAAACCTTTGTGGAAAAGATATTTTTCTAGATGATCTCCTAACAGATTGTCCCTCAGATAGGTTGGTCTCAACATGTGATCCTACAGTGTCCTCTGCCTCACCAATGTTACCCAAACTACTACCTAACTGTTCATTATCATGTTGAACATTATCAACACTTGGAGCAGTGGCAGATGTAGAGGGTGACACTGGATGCTGATCATCACTACAGTGATCTTGAGCACCAGCTGTACCCTCTTCATCATTGGGAACTGCAGGAACCTCAGATGTTATTGTTTCAGTAAAATCAAAAAAATTAATCTGATTTAACTCAGTTTTATTAGACAACTCTTGATTTCTATCCAAGTTAGACTTAAAAGGATACACACTTTCATAAAATTTCACATCTCTAGAAAAATATACTTTTCTATTATCTAAACACAGTAATTTGTATCCCTTTTTTACATTTGAGTAACCAATGAGAACACACTTATCAGCATGATAAGCAAATTTATCAGATTCAGACAAGATTGTACTAAAACAAAGACATCCAAAGTTCCTTAGATGAACTAATGAGGGTTTAAAACCATAAACAACTTCATAAGGACTCCTACCATTTAACACAGAAGAGGGTAACCTGTTAATTAAGTAAACAACAGTTAAAACACAATCAGACCAATACTTAAGAGGCAAGTTACCCTGAAACATCAAAGCTCTAGCTGTGTTTAAAAGATGTCTATGCTTTCTTTCCACAACACCATTCTGTTGTGGTGTATAAGCACATGAAGTTTGATGCAAAATCCCTTTGTTTTTACAAAATAAGTTCATTTGGTTATTCACAAACTCAGTTCCATTATCACTTCTTATAATTTTTATTTTCTTCTCAAATTGTGTTAATATTAGCTCATAAAAGTTACACAAGTTGTCAAATACTTCAGTCTTACTTGTTAACAAGTAACACCAAACTGTTCTAGAAAAATCATCCACAATAGTTAGAAAATATTTGAACCCCTCATAACTAGTAACTTTATATGGCCCCCACAAATCAAGATGTATTAACTCACCAACTGACTTAGTTTTATGTTCACTAAGAGGAAATGGAACTCTAACTTGTTTGGCCCTATGACAAACATCACAAGGCCCATGTTCAACACTTTTAACATCAAAGTTATCTTTCAACACAGCTAGTACTTGATCGGATGGATGACCTAACCTACTATGCCATAAACTTGCCTTAACAAAACTATTAAAACAGACATTCATAGAATTACCATTTTTACCAACAAAATACAGACCACTATCCTGACTACCAGTCACCAGGATTTTCCTTGACTTGGAATCCTGTAACACACAACTATCCTCATTAAAAACAACCTCAATATCATTATCCTTAGCTAACCTATGTACAGATAATAGGTTGACATGATACCCTGGGACATAAAACACATCTTTTAAAACCACATTATTCATCAATTTGATATTACCAATTTTTAACACTTTAACATTAGTACCATTAGGATGACCAACTTTAATATCAAATTCAGAAACATCACCTATATTAAACATGTCTTTATCATCATTAACCATGTGTTGACTTGCCCCAGAGTCAACAATCCAACTATAAGCACCTCCAAAGAATAAAGAACTAGAACAACTAACACAATTATTAACAAACCAAGACTCACCTCCTACACCTGTTGACTCCACTCCAGAATTTGACACATTAGCAGATTTTTCACCAACTAAACTTAACAACTTGGCTATCTGTTCAGATGTAAAAGGCATACCAGAAGTAGACACACTACCAGAAGACCCAACAGTAGCATTAGATTTACCAGTTACAGTTGCTTTACCAGACAAATTGTTAGATCTCTTTTTAAAGTTTGGAGGATAACCAATTAACTCAAAACACCTATCAACAGTATGACCTATCATATTGCAGTGAGTACATTTTAAACTAGGATTAGGTCCTCTTTGATTAGGTGCTTTCCTTCTAGACTCAAAAGACTGATTTGACTTAGAGACAAAAGACACATTTTGTCCTTTTGACCCACTACTGGACATCCTGTGTGATTCCTCCCTTGAAACCACAGAAAAAGCAACCTTGACAGATGGAAAGACTTCTCTGGTTAATAGATTTGTTCTTACTGGTTGATAAACATCATCTAACCCCATAAGAAACTGCATTAATTTGATTAACATTGAAACATCATTGTAATCTTTTGCTGCTTTACAAGAACATGTGGGCAGAACATCATTGTAATCTTTTGCTGCTTTACAAGAACATGTGGGCAGTTTGAGCATAGCATCAAACTGTTTCCACATAGTGGTCAGTCTATTGTAATAATCTGCCACAATAGAACCATTTTGAGAGATACAATTAATCTTTTTAAACAAATCATAAACCACAGAACCATCTATCTTGTCATAGGTTTCTTTTAAATCCTCCCAAACCTCTGAAGCAAGAGTAGAAAAAACTTGACCTAAAAACAGATCCTCAGACACAGAGTTTAAAAGCCAGGTTAACACCACAGAATTACACCTATCCCACTGACTAGCAAGCACATGATCCTCTGTGGATCTTTCACATTTCCCATTAACAAAACCAAACTTATTCTTGGCTTCTAAAGCCAATTTCATAGAAGTAGACCATACAGAATAATTCTCAGTACCCTTTAGCTTAACACTAACAATAGTTAAGGCACTAGAATCACTAGGATGAAGATACAAAGGATCTCCAATATCTAACTTGCTTATCAATGTCTGAGACGTACTAGCATTTGGATTAGCATCACCCATGATAACAGACAAGATTCAGAAAGAAACACAACACAACAAGAAGACAGAACAAATAAACAATCAAGACAGAAACACAATACCCTAAGGCGAAGCTGTATCAGTGTCAAGATTTCAGGTTCATCACTTATAGTGCCTGAACAGGTCTTAATACAGGAGCCAAACCCTAAGAAGTATTAACACAAAAAACCAACCAACAAACACAAAATAACAATAAACGAAAGCCAATCAACAAACAACAAAGGTGCCGGTCCTCACTACCCCGACTTCAACTAAATCAACCAACAAAGCAAAAAAAACTAACTAAACAGAAGAGGAAAGATCTCACAATGGGTGCAATTTCTTCAAACAATATGAATACTGTAACCTTCTAGGGTTACAGTTCATACAATAGCTAACAATATAAACTGGTCAGTTTGATCTGAATCCTTCTAGGGTTTCAGAGACCAACACAGCCTTCACACGAATCCCAAGAACAATATCAAGATCCACACCGTCACACTCCCAAGACCAGAAGAACCACAGATCTACAAAATCAGACAACAATCAGTACAAACCAACAATAGATCTAACAGCGGAAGACTTAGATCTGCAATATAGAGCCTGAAATGCTCTGATACCATGTAAAAATGGTATGGATCTAAATCAATCACAGCAGAAATACAACAAACACCAGAAATAGTGACAAAACTTGTGACAAAACTTTTATTGATTATCCAACCCAGAAAGATCCCAACCAAAACCCTAGATCTCAAACTTATGAGATCTATATGAAACAAAATACAAGTTCAACAGATTAGTAAAATCTGTTGAACATAACAGAAATACAAACAAAGTAAAAACAGAAACTGAGATCAACAAGATCTCTGATACAACCACGATCTCAACACTGAGATCTATAACCCTGGATGATGAAGATCTTCAACTCCAGATGAACCAAGATGAACAATCCAGATGAACACCACAAGTACGAATACACAGAGAAGTGAAAGTGAAACCCTAGAAAATATCCGGAACCAACTGAGAGCTCCATTCTCTCTCATCCATTATATAGCAGTGACAACCAGATGTAACAACAAACCCCTTGAACTTTTATGTATCATACACTTATCACCCTGATGTTACATTTTATACCCTGAGCCTATAACGACCTTGTAACAGCTCACAACCAGCCCAAGTAACAACCTGAACAGTCCACTAACAAGAAAATATAAGAATACTGAGCCCAATAACAATATGTTTGAAATATGAATTACAAAAAAATATAAACCCTTTATATTTTAACAGTAGCAATGAAGTTTGTGATGGTGAGATATTTTAGATATAAACCTTCTTTTATTTTTTATTTTTTTCCCTTTCCTTTGATTTTTATTTAACATGTAATTTAGTTTTTCTTTAAAAAATTGTAATATTTATTAAAAATCTAAATACACATGCATTTTAGTGTTCGATATATTTGTCTATATTTTGATATAAATTATATTAAAAATGGACTTGTACCCAAAATAAGGTTTCTAGTTCTGTTGCTTTAAATACACATCATATGTGATATGTGTGCAAGCTTTTTTGGCCTTCATGAAACAACACAAGCATATTTTGGGTTTAAGTTGCGCATTAGGTCTTGAGTTGTCACTAACCGGGTTAGTAGTTAGTATCACGAAGTTAGTATTAAAATCCCCCTTTCCTAAAGTAGCAAAGCTTCCAACCTCCCCATTGACCACTAGACCAAGATATCATTATGCCATTTGTTTTCTTTATGCGAAGTATTCTTGACATGGATTGGCTAGTTATTATACTTTCTAAACTAATTTAGTTAAACTAGTTGTCCATATAATGTCAAGGGAAATTATCATTTACACGAATTTCTTAGCGTACGAAGTATAGGAGGAGTTTTGAGCTTTTGATCTAGCAATCCATTGGTTGAGATTAGCTGATCCTCAAATGTAGAATTCACGTGACACAAAATAAGGGAACCAGACAGGGAAATAGCAAAATAGGGAAATTTAATATTACTTATAAACTCACTTCCTCCACGATTTTCAAACAACTATAACTTTTTTATACGATAATATTAAAAAAAAAATTACACCGTATTAACGAACATTTCTTTCTCTTTAATTTAACTAGGCTATTATTATAACGTTATGTGATTATGTATCAGTACGTTGTACGTAGTTACGTAATATGCATTTAATTTATGAATCAAGTGTAACGTTACGTGATTGTGTATCAGTACGTAATTACGTAACAATAGTTGACTATGTAATATACGTGATTAGCTGATTTTGAATATCCATTACGTGATTTTATTATAGTATTATGTTAAAACCCACTAAGTGATTACATAATTACCTACTAACCGTAACTTTAATAAAAAAACAAAACATATAATGCATAATATTTCGTGAAGTGCCTAATATTTCAGTTCTAATCATATATTAAGTATTAATGTAATATAAAATATTAACCAGTCAACCTATAATAACAATGTAATGTCGTATATTATAGATCACTTAATAAAGCATAAACAATTAAGTTCTCATTATTAAATGTGTAATCACAATAAATTTAATTTTAATAACATCAATTATAATAATTCATATTGAATGTGTAACCACGTAATAATTTATATTGAATGAGTAATCACATATCCTGTAACCACGTAATAATTCATATTAAAAATTAAGAAAATTATAACAATAGCCTACTCAAATTAAAAAAGAATGAAATGTTCGTTAATACGATATAATTTAAAAAAAATTATCGTATGAAAAAGTTATAGCCGTTTGAAAATCGTAAGGAAAGTGGGTTTATGAGTTAACAATATTGGATCTATTTATAATACCCTTGTCTTTGAAAGTCTCCTACACTTTGTAGGAATCTCTTCTATAATAATCATTCTCATTATGTCAAACCATAAAAGTTAAAAGAGAAATTATCATAAGTTTTATATTTTAACCTAATTGTTTTATATATAATTATATATGTATACTTGTAATTTTTTCTATAATTTATAATAATAAAATAATAATATTCAACTAAACCAAATAACTTTTTTTTGATAAGCGGTTGTGTTCATGTCAATATGTGTATACGCCACTTTTGGATTATGTCAATTTGAAATAACCCGATTTTCACAACCGGTTTCGCAAAAAAGAGAATGAAAAAAAAAAAAAAAAAAAGATTTGTATGTCTGATGTCTTTTTGAAACAATGGTAGGGGAAATTACTTATCGCATAAGGGACACTACATGGAAATGGACTTTTGAGAAGAAAAGACCCACCACCTTATCCAGTTTGGTCACATATGGAACCCACAAATGACTTGTCACTTGGATTTTTAATAGTGTTCATTAAGTTTAGACCATCTTATATCTTTATCTTGTATGAGAATTTAAATATATAACGTTTGATAATAAATGTAATAATTAATTAGTTATCCTAAGGAATCATGGGTAAAAAAAAGTAAACTACAAGTTTTATCCTTTAAGTTTGATAAAAAAGTAAACTACAAGTTTTATCCTAAGGAATTTAAATATATAACGTAGGGGCACGTAAGCACGTAAGACACAAAAACACATGAGGTAGTCAGAACACAGAAACCTATCATTCAAAGTTTGCGCGTTCGAGAATAGCGAATAGCGAGCACACAACGAGTAGTATAGCATAAGCGGGTAACATATCATGCGATCATCCACAGGTAGCAACGATTTGTTAGCATTGTGTAGTGTGTTGTGTGCGATAGGCGGAGCAAGAAGCGTTAAATCGAAACCATCAGTATCTCAATACGCTAACAAATAAACAAAACTACATGAAACACAGAAAATCCCACATAAAACGACAAATATCAAAGTCAGCAGTTGCGGGCTCAGAATCGAAACACGTGAAATTAGCGATTGCGAGCTTGAAATCGAGTATAGATTGTCTAAGGCTAGATAGACGTCGACTATCCAAAGTGATTCGACTATTCACAAGGACCTTTGGTACACACTTTGGCTTTCAGGACTATGCTCTCGCCTCGATTTGGGCGAACGGCACGCATCCTTCTAGTTACTGTGGGACCTCAAGTCGTTGGAGTCCGTCGAGACTTTGGTGAGAATTTTATAAAACCAAAATAGAGAACGGAGCGAGTCACCAAGGTTCGGGTTTCACCCCTGACTTAGCAACTACACTCCTGTTTGTGTGATGAAATCACGAGATTGAGAGAAGAATCTGCGTCAAAGTGCGGATTTCATTCCCGATTCAACGCAAATTCTCGTGTTTATAGTAAAAATGCGGGTCGAACAAGCAATTTAATCGAGAGTTTGCGGTTTTCACACCTAATCTCGATCCAATCACTTGGTTCATCTTGAAAATAGTCCAGTGCGACTACCTTTGGAAAGGTAGTGTGATAGTATAGCGTGAGTGCGAGTCGATCGAGAAATAGTAATAAGCTCGTACGGAACCCCTAACGGGTTTGTACAAGGCGGTCTGTTGGTACTTAGACTATAGACTAGGTCGTTTCTAAGACATCGACCCGGACTAGGTCGAGTCTTGCCTAATTCCCTATAGTTATGGCTCTGATACCAATCTGTCACACCCCAACCGATGACGGAAACATCGGGGCATGACACTGAGCGAAACAGATTGTCCAAGAAAAATTCATAACAACTAATATTACCGAATATTTTACGTTAAGTCCCATACCAAAACATATCCAGCAAAATAGTTATTACAAACATATTATCTCAAAAACAAATAAAACTGTTCCGATGACTCAGATTTAAATTGTTCGTTTCTAGACTCTTCCTACTTGATTCCACATACCGAGCAAGCATCCTATGCACCTGTCACATACGTTAAAATAAAGTCAATACACATAGTGTAAAGGTGAGCATACAAGTTTGATATAGTATATAGAGTTCGAAATCGTTTACGCATAACCAGCATGTAACATGTACAAAGTGAAGGCAAGTAGGTTATCGACAGAGAAATATGCACAGACGTGACTGCGAGTTGTAGAATGCGCAACACATATCCCCACTGGGACACGTGAAGTAAAGCCCTTAACAACCCCTGTCCACGACAGGTGCTGAGTCCAAACTATAGTACTATCATTGCTAAGGTGTCAGGAAACAATCACTGTGTTAACATAACATACAAGCATTCATCAAATAACACATAGCAGCAATAACGGTTAGCGTATAAATAGTGTTTGCGTTGTGTGATTTGTGTGATTTGAATATAGATAACGTATGTAACACCCAAAAGTGCGTAAAGCAAAAAGGGAATCGAGTATACTCGCAAGTTGTGTTTAACAAGTAAACACTCTCTTGGATTGAAGGAAGCGCTGAGAGAGATTAGCCTGAATAGTTAACGATAGCATAGACGATAAGCGGCGCGTAAAACGGTGCAAAGTACCAAGTGTCGGATGGCAATCCGATCGGATGGCCACTCGATCGGATGTCAATCCTTTCGGATGGTCATCCAATCGGATGGCCATTCGATTGGATTGACATCTTGTTTGGTAAGGATGTGTTTGTGTATGATGGCTTTGAAGTTTTCGTTTTAGCATTTTGAAAACAGAGAAGTATCTCTACTCTTTAGGTCGATCGATCGAACGGTCATTCGATCAGATAGCGATCCGATTGGTACACTTAGTGAGAACAAGTTCACAGCAGGATGGTCACTCGATCGGATATCAATCCGATCGGGTGGCTATCCGTTAGTTACTGATGATCTTTGAAACTTATGAAAATGATTAAGCGTCACAGTTCCAAATGTCACATGGTCGGATAGTCGTTCGATCGGATGGCTATCTGATCGGACGGTAATCCGTTCGATGTTCAGATCCTTGAAAAGTTGGATAAAAAGTTTAAGTGTGGAACCAAGTGTAAGCCGATCGAACGACTATTCGATCGGATGGCAATCCGATCGGACGACAATCCGACCCAACGACCTGATCGTCTTTGACACTTGATTGTTTTGATAGTTTTGCAGTTTTGATCGAGACGGTGTGATAACGTGCTAAACAACGGAAGCCCCATCTTGTCCTAAGTGACCTGACTGAACTGGAATCACCCTAGTCCGTACAGTCAACTGTTCAAGATGGTCGTTCATGTTTAACCCGAAATCGGTAGTCTCTTTGATAGAAGCCAGATCTTGAACCAACACATCACTAAGAAAGAGTAGAAGATCAGAACGAGCTCCGATTCTATCGGTTTTGAGTGCATTGAGTGTAAAAGAGTTGAAAGAAAGTTAGAAAACCATCTTTCAATCCTTTTAACCATGAATATGTGTAGATCTATGCGAAATCGTTGTTTAATCTTGTGGAACTCCTTCAGATCTGAGTTGTTCTTGGTGGAATGAGGCCAAAGCTTGAAGTTCATAAGAACTCCATGATGACATCATCCTAGAACACCTCAAATCCGCTGATTTCACGGTTAAAAGTTAAGATTCAAAGGTGAAAAAGATGAACGAATGCGTGTAGATCATAGAAGTACAAGATTTAGGTTGAAAACTTACAAGAATCGCGAGAAATCGAGAGAAAGATGAGCTTGAGTGCGGCTGGTCGAGTAGAGAGCTGTCACATCACAAATGATGTGACAAGAGGGTATTTATAGGGTTTCCAAAAGAGGAAAGTGTGCACGGGTCGGATTGGTCACCGATCGGATGGCCACTCGATCCTGGTGTCCGGTGTGTTGAGTTTCGTCGTTTCGATTCGCGTGCTGAGCGTTGCGATGCGTTTCGAGCGAGCGATAGATTAATAATAAACACACAAATACTGTGACAACTGTCAAAAATTCAGGTATCCATACAATTAATTAACCATGATTAGTGCCTAATGACTGTGCTGAATTACAATTAACCACTTGCTGATTACTGCCATATACATACAAGTGCATCATACATTGTTTAATGTCATACCAATATTGCATAAAAGCTATATTGCCTCAATTGATGCATTAAGTACAGTTAGCACAATTATCTGATAAAACAGGAAAATGCTGACAGAACTCAGCACATAGACAGACAGTGCATTGAAACACAGAATGAGCCAGAAACTAAGTACTACACTAGTATAGTGTGTAGGAAAGTAAGGATCACAAAACTGCCTTTCTAGTGATAGTTTAAGTGCCAGAAAGTGCCTAAAACTCACCCAAAGTGCTGAATTCAGCATAATTCAGCAAAAATCAGCATCTTAACACACTAATATTATGCAGAAACATGGTTAAATCGTCCTGAATGCTTTCCTAAGTGTCGGGAATCAAAAGTGTCACAAAAGGGTACATAAAGCACACTAAACTGCATAGTTTAGCACTTTAACAAACCGGTAACCAACCGAACAACCGGACACTACCCGAAACACCAAAAAATTCACTAGAAGCACTGTTTTAACATTACCAAGCTAGTTATGATCCCTGAACATCATAACACCCCATACAAATATCTAATAACTAAAACACGTAACTAATAGTTGGATTTCAACTAGAATGTAACTAATCTAGTTTAAGCCTATCCTACCACACCCCCCACCTATTCACGGCTCCAACAAGGGTCCCACAAGGGGATTTGTTTTCATTTTTAAATAGATCTTGTTGATGCTTTTTGTGACATAAAAACCAAGAGTTAGAAGGTTAAAATGGTTATAAGTAAGACATGAAAGGAACTTGATCTCATTTTCACACACACTAGAAAACACACATCTCCTCCCCTCTTCTCTCTTGTTCTCGGCCGACCCCAAGCACCACCATCACCACCTTCATTCATCCATTCTCATATATTCCAAGTATATACAAGGGTGCTAGAGATCATACAAAGAAGCTAGGAGCTTGTGGAAGTGGAAGGACCTCTCTTATTTGCTTTTATCCATCTCATAACTTCTCTTGATCATCCCTAGCCTTGTGCTAGTGGTAAGAGTATTGATCTTGCTAGTTTACTTCCATTTTTAGTGGTTAAAGAAGAATCATAATCATAATCTTAAAGAACACTAAAGATCAAAAGAATAAAACTTGAACATAAGCATGTTTAATGATGAAACTAAGTTGTTTATATGATGATTTGCTTGTTGATTGTTGTTTGTTCATATATATGAAGTAGATCATCATATGATCTTGCTAGATCATGATTAAAAACATAATCTAGCAAGATGAGAAAGAAGAAATATTGTAGGATGATAGACCATCCACACAAGGATCATGAACTTGAAAGAACATAATGTTTTCTTGGAAAATAATGATCAAGTAAGTTGTTAACCATGTAGATCTAAAGATTTCATGGGTGATTTCTAAAGAAACCAAGTTAAAAAATATAAGTTTCATTTAATCTTGGTTCTTACATAAACAAATCTTATTTTTAGTGGTTAAACAAGTGTAGAAACACTTGTGTAACAAGAAAAATGCATAAAGAAATATTTTTAGAAAACATGATTTGAAGTTGTAAACATCTATATTCTTTAAAAATGAAGTTTTTAAAGAACTAATCACACTTTAAAGGATAACAAGGCTTACTAATAACACTAGTAAGTTCTGATGACGGGGGTAGTCCAAGACCAAATAAAATGACTTAAATACATAAATGCCCAAAAGGTTAAACGGTTCAAAGGTTGAAAAGCTGGGGAGATGAAGTAAAGTAATACGGGAACAGTAAATGGTCACATCTCTGGATTGCTTCACCAACTCACCAGCCGCAAAAGTAACACGGATCCACAGAACACATTCTTTTACCCGCAGGTCAAAGCCTTCAACCCCCAAAAAGGGCAAAACCCCCACTGCAAGCATGTTCACTAGTCAACACATTCCTCTTTGAGCAATGTCTTTTCCTATAAATTAGACACTTCATTTACTGAAGAGGACATTCCTGGCCAGCCCTGATTCCTGAAATCTCTGGTCGTTCACTTCGAGTACTTGCTTCATGCGAGTTACTTTCTTTTACATTCAACACACACATTCCTTTTGCTCATACATCCGAGTCTGAACACACTTCAGAGGAGGATCTTTAGCAAACAACAAAAACAATCTAGTGAACCTCTCTCCACGTCTTGCAAACGTGGGGGGACCCCACGACCTGCGTTAGGCAAAGTTGAACCCTTCAACCCTTTTGCCTAACCAGCCCAGCTACTATCCTTGGTCTATTATTTGTTGCATCAACAAGTTGGCGCCCACCGTGGGGCTACGCCACTATTTCTCCTCAAAAAGACCTAGTAGTGTAGCTCCTTTCTCTTGAAACTAACATGTCAGAAAGTGGATCCCCAGGAGAAGTAAATCAGGTTCCGAACACCTCTACCCCAGGTACTAGCCAAACTCATGTGGCTATACCAACTTCTTTCTCAACTCCGGGAAGCACTCCCGAGTTTCTCACTTTCAACACTCCAACTCCGTCCAGATCCGGAGTCCCTTCCCCTAATGTTGGTGTCTCTTGCACCCCATCACGTGTTGAACTTACCCCTGAGGGGGTTGCCAACAATTTCCTTGAGTTGAGGTCTCTCCTCAACCAATATGTGAGTAGGGAAAGGGACAAGGGAGTGAGGATTCGCTTAGACTATGATGAGCCAGAACCAACACTATCTCCTGGACCTCCTATCCCTCCTTTTGCATCTAGGGATGAGGCTGGTCCCAGTAACCCTCCAAATCCTAACCCGTATCTGTCCGCAAGGCCGAATCCTACAGCATGTCCTCTCTTCTCGTCCCAACCAGCTACAAGTGGTGGTCCTCTGGGCCATGAGCTGACCCTTGACCAGCTCCTACAGTCCCCGGTGACAAGCCTTCAACCCTCAACAACAACTTCATGGGAGCAAGCTTTATCCGTGCTCCCCTTGGCACGAAGTGCTGTAATAAGCACCCCTTTGGGAGTTAGTTGCCCTGTAGCACCCGGAAGCCTTCAAAGCTTCAACCTTATGCCCCAGATGATGGCCCAGATGATGGCCAACTTCCCATGGCAGCACTTTATCAATCAGGTGCTGGCCACTCAAGGGAACAATAACAATGGCAACAACACGGGTGCAAGGGTTGAAGAAGATTTGGCCAAACCTTATAAGCCGAGTAACCTCTCATGCTTTTTCACACCAAATAGCCGATTATGATTTTCAAACGAAGATCAAGATGCCATCCCACATCAAAACATATGATGGGACTGAAGATCCTGAGGACCATCTTCAGATCTTCACTGGTGCAGCAAGGATTGAGAAATGGTCAAACGCTGAATGTTGCCTAATGTTCATGCAAACCCTTGTTGGATCAGCCAAAATCTGGTTCAATGATTTACCTGCTCGAAGCATTCGAAGCTTCGATGATCTCATGTAACACCCCGAAATTTCTAAAACTTTAAATCAGATATATATAGCATGAAATAAACAAGAACAAGCTAACTAGGAATCGATAACCCAGTTAGTTAAGAGTCTTGAGGTGATATATAATAAGTTAAAACACCTAAACTATAAGTCAAATAGAGTTGAGGGACTAATTTAGCAAAATCTTGAAACATGGAAGTTTTATTAGTAAATAAAACACCAAACACACACATAGGTGTGTGTTTGGGGTCGTACAGAAGAAAGGGGCGACCAGGGAGTGTCCTCCAAACCCTAGTTTCCACATAAAACTCACAAATTGGAGCCCTTTATCTGCTCTAAATCAAGTTTCAAACACGAATTAGTGACCTCCTCGTTGAAGGGATCAAAAGGTATGCAAAATTTTGGTATTTTGATTCATGTTCAGTTTTAGGTTAATTGAGAAAATCAAAAATTGAGCATGCATGATTGTTGTATTGATGAAATTAGAAGCAAAGTGATGTCTAGAGATAAACCCTAGATGATTTCTTGTTGAAATTTAGCATTATATTTGTGGAGTTTATAATCACCATTGTAGGTGATTATTTGGTTTGTAGAAACTAGATAAACACTAGAATTATGATTCTTGTTCTAGTGAAATTTGAATGCATGAAGTAATTTTCTGAAAAATTGATGCTAAAACTTTGTGTAAATTGCTAAATTGGAGTTGATTTAGATGAAATTAACAAGTCATGAATTTACTATGGATTATGTAAAAATCCGACCCGCCAGGTGTTTGTTAAAACGCCTAAGTGAGGATCAAAATGTTAATAATCGGACAAAAAACGCAGATTCGGATATCATAATGAATTATGATAAATAAATGTAAAAAGAGTTCTAAAATGGTTGTGAATGGAACTCTTTAGGTAAAGAACCCGGATCGCTAAGCGGACAAGCCGAATGTGATACACGGTTGAAGGGTGTGCTTTAAAGGTACGTAACTTCGGTTCCGTTACATTGTGTATAAACATTAGTCTTAGAAAAGTTAATGAGAATGTAGTGTCAATTGCGAGTTGGTATGTCATAGAAGTGACGAAGTTCACTCGACAAACAAACGGGTCAAAATAATTAATTAGAATTGTTGGTTGATAATGTTGTTTAGTTATGCAAAGTATGTAACTTGATCCGTTACATTCGTTGAATTATGAATAAACTATGCGTTATTGATAGAATTTATATTGATTATGGTTGGAATGTGAATTGATATACTTAGTATAGTCAACGAACCAAATTGGTAGTCATCATAAGTGGATGGTTCCACAAGATGAGCCAACGGATCTATTAGTGTGAAAAATTGTAGTTTTTAAACGTTCTAGTAGTCGATAATGGCGATAATAATCACAAAGGCATTAAACCATGAAATTGGTAAGAAATGCAGGTGATAATAAGCCCCGGATGTTGGGCATAAGGCGTCATAGGGTTATTAGTTAAATGGTAGTAAATGTGTAAGAATAGAATGGGTCGAATAATTACATAATGACATATGGTCTTTCGGTCCGTAAATAAATTTTTCGGTATGATAATCATAATAGGCACGTCGGTAGTGAATTTACAGACGTATAGGAAAAAGAATCACCTAAAACGGACTTACGAGTCAAAAGTTATGCACATTTGAAGTCGAAATCTGAGTTTTCCGGAACTGGCTGAATATGCAGCTCAATAAACATGAGCTGCTGGAAAACCTGGTCCCCCGCGCCATGCGGAAGGATATCCGGCAGGCTCCGCGACACACGGCGGGTCCTCGCGGCCCGCGTAACCTCCCTCGCGGGGCGCGAACGAGTTTAAACCAGAAATTTCAATTGTTTTCGATTATTTTGATCCTAGATTTCGATTATACATGTTTTATTATTGTCAAAATTAACCCTTGATGTGGTTTTGACATTAGGTAATGTTCGTGAACTTACGGATGGCGATCAAGAAATGAACAAGAACCGAACACTACACTTTTGAAGCTTCCTCAATTAATTAGTTTTTGTTTTGTAACAAGTGGAAAATGTAAACATTTTAAACCATGTTTTAGAATGTTGAAAACATGTTTAATTACTCACGGTGTAAAAGTTTTTGATAAGTGGCATTTTCTTATAAAATGCTTACTTTAATTATATATATATATTAATTAACATAGAAAAAGTATGGGTGTTACATCTCAGCAAGGGATTCCTTGCCAATTTCTCCCAACAAAGGCGATACGTCAAAGATGCTACAGTGATCTTTCAGATAAAACAACGAGATGATGAAAGTCTTCGAGAGTTTATAGAAAGATACAAAAAGGAAGGTCTAACATATGTAGGGGCAGACGAAAAGATGAGGGTGGCCGGTTTTATGAATGCCATCACTTCAAAATATCTCACAAGAGATTTCAACAAATCCCTGCCCAAGACCTTGGAAGAAGCTCTCGAAAGGGAAGAAGCCCATATCCGGGGAGATGAGGCAGTAGACATTAAAGAGCAGAGGAAAAGAGGATCCAGTTGGCGAAGCAACAGCCCAGCCAGGAAAAAGGGAAACTTTAACTCCTATGACAGACGCCAAAAGGGTTCCGACCATCGAAGGCCTGAAGGCCGGAACCCTTCCACCAGGGAGAAAGGCATAAGTTTCACACCCCTCACGAAGACTCCTCAAGAAATCCTTGCAACGGAAGAAGTCAAGCAAAACTTTCGTCCTCCTAGGCCTCTCCCCAAAAGCAGGAAAAACGAAAATTCCACACAATACTGTGAATTTCATGAAGAAAAGGGACACCATACCAATGATTGCTCCCAACTTAAAAAGAGGATCGAAGAAGCCGTCAAGTCCGGGGAACTTGCTTATTTAGTAAAGGGAGTAAGGGACAAAATGGCTGAAGGAAAGGGCAAGGAAGTCAATATGGTAGATTTTGATGGAAGGGTTCCACACAAAAGACAGCGGCTAGAAGCTTGGGAGCTTCAGTGTGTTTGCTTCCCCCCAACTGAGAAGGACCCTCTTTCAAACCCCCTTGTGATTGAGGCTACTGTGGGAACATTGCAAACAAGTAAAGCATACATAGACACTGGTGCTGCCACCGAAATCATGTTTGAAAAGTTCTTCAACCGTCTAAGCAATGAAGAACGTTCAAGGCTTCAACCCTCCGGAACCTCCATAAAAGGTATTGCCGATATACCCCTCAAGCCTTTAGGGCAATTGACACTTGATGTTCATTTCAGCGAAGGTCAGAAGGAGAGAGTCCAACCACTCACCTTTGTGGTTATCAATATTGTCACGGCCCCAGTCCCGGTTTTACCCAGTCCAGGAGCCGCGGGACAGAAACCCGTGGTATTCATTAATTGAGTGGACAATGGAAGATTTTAACAGGATCTTTTAAAACTTGAAATGCCCGATTATTTTATTTCATAATTCGGGATAAACCCCGTAATTTTCAGTAGAGGAATTTCACAAGGAAATTCCATGATTTACAAAACATGTTTATTTATTTAACTGAGCCACTACTTCAAGCTTTGTTAGTGCTCCGTAGCACTTTTCCTTGGTTCACAGTAGTTACCTGAAACATGTTTTTAAAAATATTTTATCAACGGGGAAATACTGGCGAATCATTCATTTTTTTTTGCACAAAATGACACATAGTTATAAATTACAGCATAAGAGCGATTACAATGGCTTTTATCTTATTTTTATCTGGCGCCGTGTCACCTCCTGATGACGATGGTCATACCACTATTGGGTCCTTTCACCCAAGTAGTGATGATTATCACTGTTAGGATTTATTAGCCTAACTGTGAGAAATTAGTAATGTGCACAATACCCCACTAGCCAGTGATTAAGATAACCATGACTTAATCCCTGTAATTATAACCTTTGAAAATAACTTGGAGTATTGTAAAACATTATTGATAAAAAGAGAATGACTCACATTGCAGATTTAAACGGGCAGAGTTTAGCCTATTGATAAGCCTGATAACCTAATTTAACAATGCACACGAACTAGGTTAGTAACTAATACAACATTTACGATAACTCACGAGATTAAAACCCTCACAACGAATGACAAAGTGCAATACTTAAACATCCATCGAATTCACGACGAATGAAAAAGTATAGCCCTAATTTGGGCAACACTTAAACATCCATTGGATAGTTTAAATCGATCGGACATTGAATCGTAGAAGCGATCGAGTTAATACCCTGTATCGTAGCAGCGCCTCCCTATTAGAAATTATGATTTCGAACAGTATAACTTCGTTTTTGAAAGTTGTTTTCGACACCAGATGAAAGCCCCATGCATGGGCTATTTATAGCCTGATTTTGGGTTTTACGCGGCCCACGTAAACCCATACTCAACTCTTACGCGGCCCGCGTGGCCACCTAGTCTACGTGTAGGTTTGCTGGGTCACGAGTAGGTGCGCCAGGTGGACGACACGTGGCCTAAAAGCGCATCTGGAAGTTTTATAAGCTGTCACGGCCTGTGTAACCCTTCCTTACGGTTTACGCGGCCCGCGTGAAACCAAAAAATCTATTTTTCTTGATTTTTCATATGGATTAGGGTTTCAGGGGTCCGGGTTTTTACTTACGGGTCATTTTGGGACATTTTTGGAGGTCCTTACATCCTCCCCACCTTATTTAAAATCTCGTCCTCGAGATTTACTGGAATAAGTGAGGATACTTTTGCTTCATTTCCGATTCCAGCTCCCAAGTGTATTCGGGTCCTCTTTTTGACTCCCACTTAACTTTAACTAGTACCAGTCTTTTGTGTTTGAGAAACTTGACTTTTCGGTCTTCTATTTGTAGTGGTTTCTCAACAAACTTTAACTTTTCATTTACCTCTACATCTTGAAGAGGTACTACCAGTGATTCATTAGATAAACACTTCTTGAGGTTGGATACATGAAATACGTCATGTATTCCAGCTAACTCCTCTGGTAGTTGTAAGCGATAGGCGACTGGCCCTATTCGCTGTATTACTGGGAATGGTCCTATATACCTTGGAGTTAGCTTTCCTTTCTTACTGAACCGAACTACTCCTTTCCAAGGAGAAACTTTTAAGAGTACTCTGTCTCCAACTTGGAATTCTAACGGCTTGCGTCGACTGTCTGCATAACTTTTCTGGCGATCTCGAGCCGTTTTCAATCTTTCTTTGATTTGAGTGATCTTGTCAGTGGTCTCTTGCACAATTTCAGGGCCTGATAACTGACTTTCTCCTATTTCTGCCCAGCAGACTGGAGTTCTGCATTTTCGTCCATAGAGTGCTTCGAATGGGGCAGCTTCTATGCTTGCATGATAACTATTATTATAGGAGAATTTGATTAAGGGTAGGTGGTCATCCCAGTTTCCACCAAAATCTATCACACATGCTCTAAGAATGTCCTCCAAGGTTTGGATCGTCCTTTCACTTTGTCCGTCTGTTTGCGGATGGTATGCAGTACTTAAATTTAGTCGGGTTCCCATTGCTTCCTGGAAACTTGTCCAGAAATGGGAAGTGAAACGACTATCCCTGTTCGATACAATGGAGAGTGGAACTCCATGTAAGGATACTATTTCATCTACATACAACTTTGCTAACCTTTCCATGCTAAAGGTTTCCTTCATGGGTAGAAAATGAGCTGATTTGGTTAATCGATCCAGAATTACCCAAATCGAGTCATTACTTTTTCTGGTTTTGGGTAACTTAGTAACAAAGTCCATAGTTATAAGTTCCCATTTCCATATAGGCATTTCCAATTGTTGTAGTAGACCTGAGGGTTTCTGGTGTTCTACCTTAACTTGTGAACAAGTAAGACACTTAGAAACATATTTAGCAATGTCCTTTTTCATTCCTATCCACCAGAAGTTATTCCTTAAATCTTGGTACATTTTATTATTACCAGGATGTATGGTATACCTCGATTTATGGGCTTCCTCTAAAATCTTATTTCTTAATTCTCCTTGCTTAGGTACCCAAATCCTTTTCTTGTGGAATCTCCAAATTCCATCACTCCCTTGCTCTAATTCTTTTACTTGTCCCTTCATTCTTTCAGCATCATCCTTGATTGCTATTTCCTGAATATTCTTCAGTTGTTCCATTAAATCTAACTGTAGATTTAATCTAAGGGCACGAACTCGCTTTTTCTTTTCATGATACTTACGACTTAAGGCATCTGCAACTACATTCGCCTTTCCTTCGTGATATTGAATATCACAGTCGTAATCACTTAAAATCTCCATCCATCTTCTTTGCCTCATGTTTAATTCTTTTTGCCCAAATATGTATCTTAAACTCTTATGATCTGTATAGATAGTAAACTTACTTCCATACAGATAGTGTCTCCAAATTTTAAGGGCAAAAATCATGGCTCCTAATTCTAAGTCATGTGTCGTATAGTTTTCCTCGTGCTTTTTCAACTGCCTTGAGGCATACGCAATTACGTTCTTGCGTTGCATTAGCACACATCCTAATCCTAGCTTAGAAGCATCACAATAAACTTCAAAGTCTTCCGTCCCTTCAGGTAAGGCAAGAATTGGAGCGTTTGTTAGCTTTTGCTTCAAAATCCTAAAGGCCTCTTCTTGCCTAGGTCCCCATTCAAACTTAGCTGCTTTACAGGTTAGCTTAGTTAATGGCACCGCTATCTTGGAAAAATCCTTAATGAATCGCCTATAATATCCAGCTAACCCTAGAAAACTTCTAATTTCCATAGCTGACTGTGGAACTTTCCATTTGGTGATTGCTTCTATTTTGGAGGGATCTACATGAATACCTTCGTGATTCACCATGTGTCCTAAAAATTGTACCTCCTGTAGCCAAAATTCACACTTCAAGAATTTGGCGTAAAGCTTTTCCTTCCTTAACAAAGTTAAGAGTGCATGCAGGTGTTGACAGTGTTCATCCTGACTTTTGGAATAAATGAGTATATCATCGATAAAGACAATTACAAATTTATCCAAGTACGGTTTACAGATCCTATTCATCATGTCCATAAATGCTGTAGGAGCATTTGTTAGTCCGAAGGGCATGACTGTAAACTCGTAATGACCATACCTAGTTCTGAAAGCAGTTTAAGTATGTCTTCTTCTTGTACCTTCAATTGATGATATCCAGAGCACAAGTCGATCTTAGAAAAATATCTAGCTCCTTGGAGTTGATAAAAAAGATCACCAATCCTAGGTAATGGGCATCAATTCTTAATTGTAACTTTATTTAATTCCCTATAATCGATACACATTCTCATCGACCCATCTTTCTTTTTCACAAACAACACTGGAGCTCCCCACGGGGATGAACTAGGTTGTATGAATCCTTTGCTTAATAATTCATCTAACTGCTTTTTCAATTCTAGCATTTCGGTGGGTGCTAACCGATAAGGTGCCTTGGCTATCGGTGTAGTTTCAGGAATTAGATGAATTCTAAATTCGACTTCCCTATTGGGTGGTAATCCCGGTAGTTCTTCTGGGAATACATCTGGGTATTCTGCTACTACAGGAATTTCTTTAAGTTCCTTACCTTTCGTGTTAATGATTACCGAAACCATATACACCACTTCTCGTTTTCTTGAATAACTGGACAACTTCATTACTGAAATGAATTTCAGTGGCTTTCGTGGCTTATCTCTTGTAATTACCACTAATTCTCCTGTGGGTGTATGAATTTCTATGGCATTTTTACCACAGAGAATTCGAGCATGGTTGGCTATTAACCAATCCATTCCTAACACAATATCGAATCTGGCTAAATTCATAGGTAACAGGTTTGCAGAGAATTTATGACCTAAGAGTTCTATCTTTCCTTCTCGCAAAACCTTATTTATATTAACCGAATTTCCATCTGCCGTTTCTACCGTAAAAATTTGCCTAAGGTTGTGTTAGGATCTGAGTTTGGTTTTGATTGTGTTTTACGTTTGAATTAAGATGAGGATGAATGAGTTGTGCAGCGGAATTAAGATGGAAACAAACTTTGCACACAATCAAACGAGAGATTGCTTTAATCAAACATTTTCACATAGAACCAAAAGATTGAATTTATTTCAATAACGATTACAACGCAATGTATGAATACAAACCCCCCCTCAGCCTGAGCTCACAGTGTTTGTTCGTGCAGGAAGAAGATGTTGCAAAGAGCTAATAGAACAGTACAGAGCACTGTTCTGTTTATAGGCACAAGCAAACCACTGAAGCATCTAAGCTGACGTCACCATGAAAGTGACATCTAACCTCCTAACAAACTCTAACCTCTGATCTACACAACCTCTGCTATGCTAACTACTGTTATCACATTTCAATACATAAAGACATCTAAACTACTGCTGCATCCTTCCACTGATGTGAACCCAGCAGTGCTTGTCATGATCAGCAGAGCTTGACTCAAGGCAGTAGATTGAGCAGCAGAGCTTTAGTCTTCCATCAGTCTTTTACTTGATCAGCAGTTTGTAAGTCAGCAGTTTGTACGATCAGTAGATAGGAGGTCAGCAGATGTTGAAACCACTTTCAAGGGGAGAGACATGTATATATAATATCTGCTTATTCTGGATCCACTGATCTGATCCAGTTTTGGCTTTAATTATCTGTTCCTTTGGTAGGGTTCAATCCCAACAATCTCCCCTAGAACAGATAATGCCAAAACTCTTCATTATTTGTAGATCTTTGTTGCCTCATCAGCAGTTCCCTTATTTGCCCTTTGAGTTGTAGCTCAAAGGCTAAGGCATCTGTGTCATCATCATCCCTGCTCAGTGGAAGATCAAGGAGATCCTGCAAATCTTCAAGACTTAGGGCAAGTGCTTGTTCCCTTGTTATTTTCTTCACTTCTCCACTAGACTTGAACACTGTCAGTACGTGGGTCTGTTTGTCAGTTTTCCACTTTAGTACTTTTGAGTCATGTGGGTTTCTTGGGAGATTTTTATTAGATGAGGTGTTTGGAGATGCATGCCTATTCATGACTGTTTGAGCAGTGCCTGCAGGTTGATTCAGGCCAAGAGTTTCAGCTATCATTTCTTTGATACATTCCTTCACAAGCTCATCTCCTGCCAGTAATTCTGCCACTGTTTCAGTAACGAACTGTTTTTGTTGCTTTCTTTTGTAGATAGCAGCACCAGCTGGAGCAGTAGCTCTCCTGATTTGCAGCTTTGATGGTCTTTTTGAAACCTCTGCTTCAGGATAGTCAGGCTTTTGTGGAGCAGTAGGATCTGTCTTTCTTAACTTCTCCAAACTTTTGTAGGTGGCTCTGACTTTATCTTCTTTCCATCTCAACACTTGATTCAAAGACCCATAATCTGCAGCAGCTAATTCTTCTTTCATTCTCCTCAGCTCTACCTTTTTATCAGGTACATTCTTTTTGAACTTTGCCCATTCTGGAGGAGTGTGCTTGACCTTATTCTTGATCATTTCTTGAATCCTGGCTGCTTCATTTTCAAGCTCAGAAATGGTCCACTCTTTGTACATGTGTTTTTCTCTTTTGTACTTCTTGGTTGCCATGATGCTTTCAATGTAGTCTTTTCTCAGAGTTTCATCTGCTCTCTCTGAGATTTGCTGACATACATTTTTTGCAAATTGTTCCAAGGATCTGACTTGTGTGAGCAAGTACTGATAGTTCTGCTGACTTTCACTATCAGATTTTCCTTGTGCATTTCTGTTTGAGATTCCTCTGCTTGTTTAGCTTTGACTTTCAAATATTCTTCAATATTGTTTGGCCTTAGATATCCTTCAACTGATGGCAAACTCCTTTTAGCAGGGTCATCCTCATAATAGAAAGACTTGATTTCTTCTCTGACTGCTATAAGTTCAAGAGGGAATTGAACACCTGCAGGAGCTAAGGGCTTTTGAATTTGAGCTGATGAGAGAGGAATAGGTTTGGGTATTGTAACAAGTGATAGAGATTTTGAAGATGTTGGTGGTGGTGATGGTGAATCATCATCTGGTATGAAAATCCTTCTCCTTTTTATTGTAGGAGAGACAAATGATGTTTTGGGTGGATCAGTGGTGGTGATTTGAGTGGCAGTGATTTGTGATTGACTAACAGCTGTTGAAACAACTGGTGTTTCAACCACTGTTGTCATTACAACAGATGTTGTAACATCTGTTGTCTTCTGCTTTTTAGCAGGAGGAGATGATGGTGAGGTTGCTTTTGGTGGTGATGGTGGTGGTGGTAAGGCAGTGGTTGTGGTGTGTGTTGAAGTGGTGGCAGATGTTGAAACAACTGAAGTACCATCAGATGTTGATACAGCAGGAGTTACAACAACTGTTTGGGTGGAGGTTTAATGTTGGGGGCTTTTGGATGGTGTTTTTGGAGTATGCTTTGTGAGTCTGGATGGTGTGGACTTGGGTTCCCTCACTTTTCTAGTGGGATTTCTTTTTAGCTCAGGATTTTGAACATCCTTTAGCCCAGAACAACCCTGCGCATTCAGCTCCATGTAAGCTCTTTTCTCCGCATTCCACCTTGACATATCCTTTGCCTCTCTGTCCCTCTTTACACTTGCTATAGATTCATCAAGTGCATTTTGGGTAACATCAACCTTTTTGCTACCATCTGGCAAGGGAATATTTCTGGTCATAGCATCCCTTTCTGGTTCAATGTAAAGACCATCATCTATTCCCTTCTTTTTCCACTCCTGAATTTTCTCCCCCTTTTTGGCATTATCTGGGGGTAATTGATCAATAAAGAGAACAGTTGGAGGAGCAGTGCCAGTGGTTTTCAATATGTGGTCCTTGATAGCCTTGATATCTGCTTGTGTGTTCTTGAACCTAGACTCCATTGTATTTCTCAGCTCTTGGACATGTTTTTCATGTTGCGGAGTTGCAATTTGTTGTTGTTGTTGGAGAAAAGGTTGGAAGAAATTCCAGAGCTCATTTGCAGCAGGTGCTTGTGGTGGAGCAGGTGCTTGAGGTGGAACAGCAGTGGATTGCACCTTTTGTACTGTTAACAACTGTTGCAACATTTCTTTGATTTCAGCAACCGAAGTATCCAGTTTGTCAACACGTTCTGTCAATTCCAGGTACTTTAAACCATCACCCAATTTAATGGGATCATCTGATTTCCCACTAGCAGTGGTTTTATCAGTGGTTGAGGTAGGGAGTGTACTCCAAACATTAACCACTGATGCCCCTTTTTCTTGGTACTGGGGTCTTATTCCTTCAACACTTGACAACCTTTTGATGTTGCCAGTGGGCAAAACAAATCCACTGGTGGATGTCAGAGGTGCTATGAAAGCAATTGCCTCCAAGGAAGTCTTATTGATGTAACCACTGTCCAAATGTAAACCAGTGGGTTCAACATTTGTAGTGGCTGCTTCACTTGGAATACCACCAAGAGTTACTTGTAACTCAAGGGGTGTAACCTCCTCAGGTTGTGTTGGTGGGTTAGCAAAGATTGATACATCAGACCCAGTCATTTGATGAAGCATGTTCTCATTGATAGGTGATTAAGAAGGACTGGTTTGTGCCTGGTTCAAATCAATTGCATCCAACAATAGTCTAGTTGGTGGAGGAATTGTGGATGTGAGGTTTGGGTGTTAGAAGGGAATTTGCCCCGGGCATTGGGCTGTGGATGATGGAAGCAAGTGATTCCAGAGCATCATATTGTGGTGTACCTATATGTACAACCTGTTCTTTTTGAGAAGAAGCAGGAGGAGTTTCGGTTATGGGTTGAGATATTTGTACCAACTGCTGTGAGGAAGAAGCAACAGTGGTTTCTAGTGACTTTTGTGCTGTCACTGACAGTTGCTCTGGTATCTCATCCTCCAGAGTTTCCTTTTTGATGGGTTTGGGGGGTTTTTGAGTTTTTCTTTTTGTTGGCTTTTTGGTGATTGTAGGTGTGGGTTTCAAAGCAGTTGTTTTGCTACTTTGATCACCTTGAGCAGTGGGCTCAGCAGCAGATACCTGAGGAGCAGTGGTAGCTGCTAAATTCTGCTCAGACACCTCTGCTTGTGTTTTGCAAGGTGTTGACATTCTTGTAAAAGTTTCAGCAGTTAAGCTGTTTATTTGAATAGATTCACCTTGCTTTATTGCAGCAGCATCATTCTTACCAAGTTTCTTTTCAAAATAGTAACTTAAAAATCTTGGAAAAAGTAAGAATGGCTTTTTATCAACATTTTTAACCAGATCATTAAAGATTTCCTGAGAATAATTGAAATTTTCTTCTTGAAGAATAGCATACCCCAGATTTTGAATCTTTAATGGTATTTCATTAAAAGAGGTGGTTTTGTTTGAAACACACATAAGCAGAGTATGAAACAAAAATCTTGTTGCAGGTGGAAAATTACCTTTTTGTAAGGTATCTCTCTTTATTTGCTCTGCATAACCTCTTTCAAGGAAATCAATTTTTAACTCATTTTTAGGAAAAGAAGTTTTACCTTTCTGATCATTGAGTTCAAAGACTTCCGAGATTGATTGTGGTGTGATTTTGACTGCTTTACCCTGTAAAGTGGAGTTAATGGCTATGACATCGTTGCCTTGTTTGTCAAGGGTTACATTTTTCCAAAACTCCCTTTGGGTTTGCAGGTAAATGGGTGCATCTGCTGTAAGCAAAGTTTTGTACTTTGACGCAGACATGAGATCAATGATGGAATCGAAAGTTTCTGTGGTGCCGGGTTTTGTGAGTAGACCCAGAAGGTTGTGAGAAGGTTTGTGTGGAATTTCAGTGGGTTTGGCCTTTTGAGAGACCTCTTTTGAAGATGATTTGGATGTGGGTTTTGCAGATGACTTCGATTTTGTCATTTTGGAGATGATGATCAAAGAAGGTTGTGAAGAAATTTGAGAAAAACTGCTTTGAGAAGAGAATTTTTAAGAATTCAATTCGACAGTAAATCCATGTTTGGGTGTTGAATGGGGGTTTTATAGAGAAAAAGTGAATGCTGACGTGGCAGCGGTTACAAAAGAACTGACCACTATGTACGGCCCACATGCCAACCCCTGATGAAATGAAGGACAATACTTTTATGAAAGTTACTGATGAAAGGCAGTGGTTACAACGGTAACAAATGGAAGCAGTGGGTGATTTTCACTATCAGTAGATAGCACATCAGTGGATAAAACACTGATTTTGAGCATCAGTGCTTATCAGGAAAATGAGATAACAGGGGTTGACTTTCAGCAGTGGATAGATTTTGAAGTAGAGCAGACTTTTGAACAATCAGTGGTTATGGCAGACTTTTAAGGATTTTAATGAAAACTTCATTTTTAGCTATTTTTAAGGATGGATTTTTGATTTTCTGAAAACATTTTAATGCTTTTATTCATAGAAAAACAAGATTTTGCTTGTTATTCCATGTTTAGCATGCCAATCCTAGAGACCAAGCTTTCAAAGGTAGATGTATCTAATGCTTTTGTGAGCACATCTGCCAGCTGGTCTTTAGTTGGAACATGATGCAGAGAAATCAAACCTTTTTCATAGCAATCCCTCACAAAGTGATGTCTGATGTCGATGTGCTTGGTGGTTGAATGGGAAACTGGATTTTTGATGATATTTTCTGCTGCCTGGCTATCCAACATGAGTGGTGTCTTTAAGGCAGTGATACCAAAATCCAGCAACTGATTTTGAAGCCACAGAAGTTGGGCTGTACAGCTTGCAGCAGCAATGTATTCAGCTTCAGCAGTGGATGTTGAAACAGCTGCTTGCTTTTTGCTTTGCCAAGAGACCAAGCAATCGCCTAGAAACTGGCATCCTCCTGAAGTGGACTTCCTTGTGGTGTTACATCCAGCAAAGTCACTGTCTGAAAAACCTGAAAGCTTGATATTCCCATTAGCTGGATACCAGATACCAAGTGTGGGAGCACCTTTTATGTATCTGAAGATCCTTTTTACAACAATGAGGTTTAATTTTCTGGGAGCTGATTGACTTCTTGCACAGACACATGTTGCAAACATGATGTCTGGTCTAGATGCAGTTAGGTACAGTAAAGACCCAATCATGCTTCTATAAAGTGTTTGGTCAATCAGCTCATCCTTTTCATCAGACACGACAAGCTTATTTGTTGCCATGGGTGTGCTGCATGGTTTACAATCATTCATATCAAATTTATTTAAAAGTTCTTTAGCATATTTGCTTTGATGAATGAAAGTTCCATTTTGCATTTGCTGAACTTGGAGACCAAGAAAGCATTGCAGCTCACCCATTGCACTCATTTCAAACTCAGCTGTCATGAGTTCCCTAAACTCTTCACACATTTTATTACATGTGCTTCCAAAAATAATGCCATCCACATAAATTTGGACAATCATTAAATTCTTTCCTCTCCATTTTAGAAACAATGTTTTTATCAATGGTACCTCTTTTGAAACCATTTGAGAGTAGAAATGTGGAAAGAGTTTCATACCAGGCCCTAGGTGCTTGTTTCAAGCCGTACAGGGCTTTGTTCAGCCTGTAGACATGATCTAGATAAAATGGATCCTCAAAACCTGGAGGTTGACAGACATACACCTCTTCTTGAATTGTACCATAGAGGAAAGCACTTTTGATATCCATTTGAAACAATTTCATGTTGTGGTTGACAGCAAAGGCCAGGAACAATCTTATAGCTTCCAATCTTGCTACAGGGGCGAATGTTTCATCATAATCAATCCCCTCTTCCTGTCTGTAACCTTGAACCACAAGCCTGGCTTTATTCTTGACAACAATGCCCCTTTCATCAGTTTTGTTTTTGAAGACCCACTTTGTGCCGATGGGGCTAACATCTTCTGGCAGTGGTACAAGCTCCCATACTTGTTGTCTTTTAAACTGTTGGAGCTCCTCTTGCATGGCTTCTACCCAGCTGTTGTCTTTCAGTGCCTTTTGGTACTTGACTGGCTGATGGAGTGATAGAAAGCCAACAAAAAGTCAAATGTTTTGGGTTTGGCTTCTTGTGAGCACCCCTTCATTGATGTTGCCAATGATTTGGTCAGGTGGATGGGATCTCAAGAAGATTAAATCTCCTTGGTATGGTATGATGGCATTTGTTGGTGAAGGCTGCAGATGTGTATCATCTGAGCTAACCACTGTTGGTGACTTTGATGATCCAGCAGTGGCTTCAAAAGGTGGTGGAATAGGAAGCAATGGTGTGGACACATGCTGACTTTGATCCACTGTTTGAGGACTTTTATCAACAGTGCTTGATGATATAGAAGCAGTGGTTAAGGGGCTACTTTGGTCAACAACTGTTGATGTAGCAGTGGTTGAGCTTTGATAGCTGTTTTGTACAACTGATGCTTTTCCCATTGAAACAGACTTTTGTTGAGGAATGATGATCTCATACCCATAGTCTGGTGTTGAATCCTCTGATGGACATGCACTGTTAGTCTTGACAGCAGTATTTTCAAAAGTAAATTTATCAAGATCAAACAAATCAGCAGGATTTGCTGGGATTTTCATTGATGAAAGTTCATTGAACTTTACATTTAAGGTCTCCTCCACTGCTTTGGTCCGTGTATTAAACACTTTGTAGGCCTTGGCAGTGGTTGAGTATCCCAAGTGATAACCACAATCTACTTTGGCTGCAAATTTTGAGATGGAATCTTTTAAATTCAAAATAAAGCAAGGGCAGCCAAATACTTTGAAGTATGAGATCAGTGGTTTGATTTTATACAGAATTTCATAAGCAGTCTTTTTGTGCCTGGGGTTTATTAAAACTCTGTTTTGGACATAGCAGGCAGTGTTTACTGCCTCTGCCCAAAAAGTTAATGGCAAACCTGAATCTGCAAGTATGGTTCTGGCAGCCTCAATCAAAGTTCTATTCTTTCTCTCAACTACCCCATTTTGCTCTGGTGTTCTAGGGATGCTGTACTGCCTTACAATCCCTTTCTTCACACAAAAGACATCTAACTCCTTATTTTTGAATTCTGTGCCATTGTCACTCCTGAAGACTTTTACTGGAAGGTCAAATTGCTTTTCAACCTGTCTCACAAAGTCTTGCAAAATGCCTGCAGTCTCATCTTTTGAGTGTAAAAAGAAAGTCCATGTAAACCTAGAGAAGTCATCAATAATAACCAAACAATATCTCTTCTTTTTGAGACTCATGACTTGAACTGGGCCAAACAAATCCATGTGCAACATTTTCAAACACTGGGTTGTTTTGGACCCTTCAATGGACTTAAAAGAGCTTTTATGCTGTTTTCCTTTTAAACAGGAAACACAGTGCTCAGGACATGAAAACAATTTTTGTGGTAAGCCTCTTACAAGGCTATTTTTTGAAATTTCAGTGATTGTCTTGAGATTTGTGTGCCCCAGTCTTCTGTGCCAAAGTTCTGTCTCTTTGTTAGAGGCAGCTGAGAACAGACAGGCATCAGTTCTGGGACACTCTTTTGACATATCAACAACATAAACATTGCCACTTCTTTGAGCAACAAGTTTTGTTTTTCCAGTTTTGATTATTGCTTCAATCTTTTCAACCATTTCTGGTCCAACAATCCTACAACACTCCTTTGTGAAGAATTAGCCATACCCCTTATCACTCATTTGTGAAACACTCAGGAGGTTGAATTTCAGATTGTCTATCAGATTGACATTTTCAAATTTTACATTTCCAGACTGTACTGTACCAGACCCCAGAACTTTCCCTTTACTATTATTCCCAAAGGATATATCACCCCCTCCATGGATTTTGATATCTTTGAGTAGGGCTTTACATCCTGTCATGTGCCTGGAGCCTCCACTAACTACATACCAAAGACTATCTAAGCATGCAGAAGCTCCCTGCACATGAAGTAAAAGGATTAGTTCATTAGGGTTTCCAAAGCCAATAAGGCTTTGGATGGGGTCTCAACAGTGTCAGGGATGGATGTAGATGTATGGATAGTGGTTAGGTCAGGGGTTTGGACAGTTTTAGAACTGTTTCTCTCTAACCACTGTTGTGGGTTTTGACCAATCACCTGTTGATACCCAAAAGGATGCCTGTTCACTCTAGGTTTAGAGGGCCTTTTGTAGGTCTCATAAACGTGTGGAATCCTTTGGTAAGATGATTGTCCCTTGCCTTTTCTGAATTGGTTGGCAGGGGGTGCATCAGTCACTTGAACATCTCTTTGGACAGATCTTTGATTCAGCTGTTTTGTAACAGCTGTTTGGATTGGCACAAACAGTGGTTGGTTCTTGGTGAATTTGACAGATGATGTTGATGGACTCAAGGATGTTTTAGCAGTGTACTCATTCTTTTTAACATCAAAGTTTTTGAGATACACACATGCTTGAGTTTTGTGGTTTGTTTTACCACAGATGGTGCAGCTTTCAGCAGGAACAATGACACTTGTTTTGTTTAAATCATAAGCTTTTAAATGGAAACAATCTTTTGTTAGATGATTCCTTTTTTCACAAAATTCACAAAACAGGTTTTCTTATCTTTTCTCTCTTCTTTCTCTTTTCAGACTCCTTTGCAACAGAGTTTTAACCTCTGCTGGGATGTCCTTGAGAGGGATAACTTTTGCTTTTGGAGCTGTGACACCATCAGTGGTTGTAAAGTCCATGGGCTTGAAGTTTTCAAGAATGTCACACTCATCAGACCATGTGGGTTTAAATTGGTATTTTTCAATTTCCTCAAAAGTTGAGGATCCCACAGATCTTTCCAAAGTGATTTTGTTACCAAGTTTGTCAGTGATTTTCACTTCTTGACCATTCTTGTTTGTGGGAATGAATTCAGTTGTTACATCAGTGGTTTGAACAGATTTTTCAAAAGCAGTGTTTTCATCATCATATTTTCTATAACCGACACCAAATTTCACATTGCTCTTAATCTGTTTCTCAAGCATAACCTCATACCCTTTACAAGATTCCACCCATCTCTCACATGTGATTTGGGTGGACTCTAACTCCTTTTTGCAAACTTGGTATTTTCTACCATAGTTTGGAGTTGAGTTTTGGTTATGCTTTGCTCTTCTTTGAGACTGCTGATCTCTTTATCCTTTTCAGCCAATTTGTTTCTAAGCTCTTTTAATGACTTTTCAAATTTGACTTCATCAGTTAAGATTTTATCCCTAAGGTTCTCATTTACCTCTTTGATGTTAGCAAATGCAATAATGCACTTGACTGAACATAGTTTTTCAAGAACTTGAGGTGATACCTTGGCAGCAGCCATCATGGCACAATCACATTGATGATTTTCTTCATCATCAGCTCTTACTTCTTTCTCACCTGCTCTCTTTTCTTCCTCTTCTTCCTTGTCTTCTTTGGACCAGTGTTTTGACTTCTGCATTCCCTAGCAAAGTGCCCTAGCCTATTGCACTTGTAGCACTTAATTTTTGATTTATCCAACCCCACCCTTAAATTCCCATGTAACCCTGGGAATTTTCTCCCTGTTCTTTTGTAGAATTTGCTTGTTCTTACACTAAGCAAAGCCAATTGATGCAAAATGTCCATCTCTTCTAAGTCAGTGGGATCAAAGTGTTGCAAATCATTGAGTTCAAAGCACAAATTATCTGACATCTGGTTTTCAAAATTTGCAGTAAAAGCATCATTGGCAGAGTGAGAATCAGGGTTGTTGAAATTTCCACCAGCAGTTATATCAATAAAGTGATCATAACCCTGATCCTTACTACTACTACTACTACCACTACCACTACCACTACCACTACCACTACCACTACCACTACCACTACCACTACTACCACCAGAATCTTCCTGACCAAACAGAGCTGTGCTGCCAAATGAATAATCATCAGCAACTTTGCCAGACTCTTGCAACTTCTTTTTCTGGTTTAACTCCCTTTCATAGGTCAGGAGTCTACCATGAAGTTGGGTCAAGGTCAGATCTTTGAACTCAACTGAGTTTCTAGTCACAAATCCAATTGTGTCCCATTTATCAGGTAGTGATCTAAGAAACCTACTATTTTGTGTTGATTTTGGAATTTCAACTTTAACAAGCCTTAGCTCACTGATGAGACAACTAAAACGTTCAAACTGTTGGGTCAATGATTCACCCTTAATGTGACAAAATGTTTCATACTGCTGATTCAGAATTTTACTATCGTTTTCAATGAATTCTTCTATTTCCCAAACTGTTCCTTCAGTGCATCCCATAGCTCTTTGGCACTGTTACAGTGTAACACTCCTGCATAGATCTCATTGGGTAACGCAGATGCTATGATGCTAAATGCTTTGGCATCGAGTTCGAACTTTTGAAAATCAGTGTCAGTATAGTTTTCAGTTGGTTTAGGAAGGAACTTCTTTGCATCCTCAGCACTTGGCACCATAGGAACATGGGGACCAAAAACAACAGACCTCCAACATCCAGTGTTCTGTTGAGCAAGGATGTGACCCATCCTTCTCTCCCAGATGTTGTATTCATTACGTTTAAGCAAGGGTGGTTTAAAAAGCGAGCCAATGTTATTCTTATCATCTTGTGATTGTGACGTCATCCTGGTTGTTTTACAGGCACTGATTAATCAACTTTGATGGTGATTAAACCTTGCTCTGTTTTTCAACACAAACGAACAAACTATCAGTATCAATTTTTATGAGCTGAACTATTTACGTCAAAATGATTGTTAAATCAAATTTGACTGTCCAAGATCTGATACCAATTGTTAGGATCTGAGTTTGGTTTTGATTGTGTTTTACGTTTGAATTAAGATGAGGATGAATGAGTTGTGCAGCGGAATTAAGATGGAAACAAACTTTGCACACAATCAAACGAGAGAATTGCTTTAATCAAACATTTTCACATAGAACCGAAAGATTGAATTTATTTCAATAACGATTACAATGCAATGTATGAATACAAACTCCCCCTCAGCCTGAGCTTACAGTGTTTGTTCATGCAGGAAGAAGATGTTGCAAAGAGCTAATAGAACAGTACAAAGCACTGTTCTATTTATAGGCACAAGCAAACCACTGAAGCATCTAAGCTGACGTCACCATGAAAGTGACATCTAACCTCCTAACAAACTCTAACCTCTGATCTATACAACCTCTACTATGCTAACTACTGTTATTACATTTCAATACATAAAGACATCTAAACTACTGCTGCATCCTTCCACTGATGTGAACCCAACGGTACTTGTCATGATCAGCAGAGCTTGACTCAGAGGCAGTAGATTGAGCAGCAGAGCTTTAGTCTTCCATCAGTCTTTTACTTGATCAGCAGTTTGTATGTCAGCAGTTTGTACGATCAGTAGATAGGAGGTCAGCAGATGTTGAAACCACTTTCAAGGGGAGAGACTTGTATATATAATATCTGCTTATTCTGGATCCACTGCTTAGATCCAGTTTTGGCTTTAATTATCTGTTCCTTTGGTAGGGTTCAATCCCAATAGGTTGGTTAAGGGTAAATTAAGTGCTTGGCAGAATGAAGTATTTATAAAACTTTGGTTTGCACCAGAGTCAAATAATACTTTTGCATAAACGTCGTGAACTAGGAACGTACCAGCTATCACATCAGGGATTAGTTCTGCCTCCTGAGTAGTCAACTGGAAGGCTCTTGCGTTTTTCTTGGCAGTTCCTTCTGCAGGTTTGGCTTTATTATCAGCTGGTTTGACCAATTTCGGGCAGTCTGGCCTAAAATGTCCAGCTTTTCCACAATTGTAGCAGATTGTGGATTTCTTCCTCCTGCAATCTACTTCTTGATGCCCTGGAATTTTGCAGAAATTGCAATACCCTTTGCATCTTCCAAAATGCTTTCTTTTGCAGGTATTGCAAAATGGAATAGTGGAAGATTGCCTAGTCCCTCTTTTCTTGAAGTTGCTACTATTACCCACACGGAATCCTTGGGTAATCTTTTGGGCCACTTCCTTCTTCCGGTTTTCTTCTCTTGTGAGTACCAGCTCGTCCGTTAGGGTGTTGGCTAATTCCACAGCATCGTTAATAGTGCGAGGTCTCGCAGCTTTAATGATATTATGGATTTCGCCAATCAATCCCCAAATGTAGCGGGAAATAAGCACCGGCTCCGGCGAAGCCTGGGTAGGTACAACTCTAGCATACTCGAAGAATGTCGAAGTGTATCCTCGACAATCAACATCCACCATCTGGTGGTTCAGGAATTTACTTGCCATTTGTTCTTTCTCAAACTCGGGACATAATTTTCTTTCCACCAGCCGCTAAAATTCTTCCCAACTCAGGGCATAGGCTACATCGCTTCCTTCGGCTTGAAGTACCGTATTCCACCATTCTAGCGCCCTTTCTTTAAAAAGATGCGACGCGTACATGACCTTGTCTTCCTCAGCACATTTACTTATTTTAATCACCGCCTCGGTTTTCTCTAACCAACGCAGTGCAGCAGTCGCCCCTTCATTGCCTGCAAATTCAGCTGGTTTACAGGCAAGAAACTCCTTGTAAGTGCAACCAGGCGTTGCAGCTTTCATTTTCTTAAGGAGTGGGGCTTGCATCCCATAATTGTCGTTATTAGTATGGTTGCCGCCTCCGTTTACATTATTACTAAAGTTGTCACCGTGTGTACGTTTGCTAGGAATAATTTGTTGAGGTTCAACTGGATTTCGGGCAGCAGCAAGGATTGCTGGAATAGCATTGGCTATTCCCTGAGCAACAATTTTTTCAATATCTTGCCTATTCAGAAATTGATCTTCATGGTTTTGTTCAGATTGGTTAACTTCATTAACGGGTTCATTACCAGCGTGTTCCATCTGGTAATTAATATAGATAACTAATTTAGCAGAAAAAAATTAATAATCAAATATAACAAAACAATTGCACTTAATCACACTAACACATATAGCCAAAATTGTCGATCTTTCGACTTCCATTTTTATATATTATAATATGCGTCCGTACAAACTTGTTATCTTACAAAAGTTTTATTTTTAAGTTATTTCACAGGATTATATTTTACTACTATTATTATTATACAACCACAACCATGCCCTCACACCATCCCGTCGGCTGGCATCTCAGAAGCGACGCTCCCTCTCGTCGTACTTCCAGGATATCTTTTCTCCTATATCCCAAATTCGGTTCCCTGCATCAATCAGCTCCTCGCCATACTGGTGAAGTTCAGTAAAGTTCTTGGAGCTCATAGGCGGGTGTAGTGGAGGCTCCGGGTCAAATTGAGGGAAAAAGGTATCAGGGTTATTGAGGAGATTTTGAAACTGCTAGTCAGTGGTCCACCATTCTTCCAGCTCTGCTGGTAGAGGTTGGGAGTGGATAAGGGGATCTGGGATGGCTGGTTCCAAATTCACTGGAAGTTGGGTTTCGGCAGGATAAGTGAAGAGATTTTCATTGACTGGCCTAAGGATATTGTAGGTCCCTCGGAGGTTGAGGTTTAACCTATTCCTTGTTATATCTAACACACTAGCGAGTGCGGAATCCAAGCTAGCATGCAAACCGAGAAAGAACAAGCATAAACACAACACACAAGACTTCACCGATTAACACCACTTGTATTAATGCGTATGAAAGGTTCGGTTACAATGCAATGTTTACAAATCAGTTTTGCAAACTCTCTCGGTGTGTGTGTGTGTTCCTGAACAGAATGCTCTCACTTCTCTCTAGTGTCTAACTTTCGAACTCTCTATCTAGTCTTGTCTAGTCTGACTGAAGTGAACACACAACATGGGTATATATACCCGAACACAGCAGGTCTGGTCGAAGGATCAGACAGACTGGTCGAAGGACCATCTGTCGACCAGGAACCCGTCGAAGGATGACATATACCACGAAGGATGATATCCTTCGTGGTCTATCTTTCGACGGTTATCTTTCGAGTTCATCGAAGGATATAAACTATCCTTCGATGACACATCCTTCGACCCAACATCGTTCAACCATTGTGTTAACTGTTTGGTCAAGTCAAACCGGAGGATGGTTGACTTGGTCAAACTTACATCAAAGACATCGTTTTGTATCAAGACGAAATACAGACAAAGTACAGACACAAGTGCACCAACAAACTCCCCCTTGGCTGTAGCTTTGTCTGGCTTATCAACAATCAGCTGTTGCTTTGTCTCGATCTTCGATCTTGTAGAGCCATCGATCTTTGTGTCTTCAAGTCTTTAACGTCTCTTCACGTCTTCAATGTCGGAGGATCTTTAAAGTCTTCACGTCTTGAAAGCAGAAAGTGTACCAACAAACTCCCCGTTTCATGTAGGAAGTGTGTTGACAAACTCCCCCTTAACATAAGCTCCCCCTTGAGTTATGCTCGTGAAAGTCTTGATCTTTATGAATTGAGATCCTTGTGGTGTTGATGATGGTCAGCGGCAACTCGATCATCTTCATCATTTGAGTGCCTTCACGTCGTGTCTTCATTCCGAAGCTTGTCATCGACCATGTTCTCCTTGCCTTTAGAATCTGCACATGCAAGAAATCTAAATGCGTAATGAGAACAACTGCTAGGAATATCATAAGCAAGCGACACACATGTGACCATTGTTCAATCAAACACCGTCCGACAGTTTGAAAGTTTAGAAAATTTGTCAATTTTAGTCTTTAACTTTCAAAACTTGCAAATTTCGACCGTTTATGAAGATTTAGTCATTTTGGTTTTCGTTCAGGTTTCAGGTAACGAAGACTCGAGATCCAACATCGTACGATCGAAAATAAGATAGAAATAAAATCTTTTTGGCTTTTATAAAGTTTATATTAAAACACACCTAAAATCTTTTTGGTATTTTTGAATATTTCAAATGTAAAGACTGAAAGCCGTAAATAAATATATACAAAGATGCAGAAACTGAAAGCATTAAATAAATATTTACAGACATCCTTTTTGCGAGTTTCGAGGGTAAGAGAATCATATCAGTGTACGGTCATGCCAAAACGCTCTTGTTGTTCAATTAGTTAACATTAAGATAAGCATCCTATAACAATTATCGGTATTGTTGTCCACATAAGCTCAACTTATCAGATGTAATCATGGCGAGGGGATACGTTAAGGTATGATTTATACTTACCGACTGGTGTTCATCCACATCACGACACATTCCCGTATCAAGGTATGCACGAGGGTTCATCTTACCGGTGAGTATACCGATTATCATCTGTTTGACCGTATATGATGTGAGATTCTCACTTATTTTGTTTGAAAACAAGCCCTATGTGATAGAATCACTTATTGATGAGGAACTTGATTTTCATATGCATGAGGGCACAGGAGCAAGTCCGTGAACAGGTCAGTACTTTCGTACAGCAGAGAGACGAACTTGACTCCCGGAAAGAATTTGTGATATTTTATCACTTATTTGTTTGGACATGTGATTGTTGATCACTTATTGAGGTCGAATGCAATATGTACACGTATGTATAGTATCATGGAAGATCTAGACTTGCGTCCCCGTTATTTTTCGGTAAAAGATACAACCATGATACCCAGATGATAAGCAGCATAAAGACCGAATATCTCAGAACCTCGGCAATCTCTCAAACGAAATTTCGGTACCAAGACCATATGCCAATGAGTGGTTCCCACCTGGTCTTCAGTCGATTTAAGTTTATATCACCCTGCACACTTTAAAATGATTGTGAGCCTACCGATACATCTTATATAGAGCTGCTTATCGTTTTTCATTTAAGGTTTTAAGAGGTTTAGACAGACCACTGATGTACTATCATTTTCTCTTTTGCTCGCCAGGAAACTCATTTTTGCCTTTCTATTGTTTTTGTGTTTTTGAAATTTTTCAATGTTTTTGGATTTTCAAATTTTGGATTTACTCCCCCTAAAATCAACAAACTAAGACAAATTAAAAACACAAAGGTATTTACAAAAATGATTTTCCGATGTTGGTTTTACTCTTGCTTGACCTTAATGCCGTTTACCAATAATAAATAGTCAAATCTAGATTTGTCAAATGCTTTGGTAAAAAGGTCGGCACGTTGGTCATCGGTGTGGACGTAAGCAACATCGATTAGCCTTTTCTCAAAGCAATCACGTATGAAGTGATACTTAATTTCGATGTGCTTAGTCTTTGAATGCTGCACAGGATTTTTAGTGATCTGTAAGGCAGCAGAATTATCAACATAAATAGGAGTAGATAGGAATTCAAAACCGTAGTCGCGCATTTGTTGTTGGATCCATAGGACTTGGGAGCAACAACTTGAGGCAGCAATGTATTCAGCTTCGCAAGTTGATGTAGCGACGCACGTCTGCTTCTTGCACTGCCATGTGACTAGGCGATTTCCTAAAAACTGACATCCAGCCGTTGTGGATTTGCCGTCGATTTTGCATCCGCCAAAATCAGAATCACTGAATGCGATCAAGTTAAAGTTATTATCCCTAGGGTACCAAAGACCGGTGTCAGGGTAACCCTTCAAATAACGAAAAATCCTTTTTACAGCTGCAAGATGTGAGGCCTTCGGGTTCACTTGATATCTGGCAAGCAGGCACGTTGGGTACATTATATCTGGTCTTGATGCTGTGAGGTACATAAGAGATCCGATCATCGCGCGGTAGTACGAGGGGCTAACAGCTTCACCCTTCAAGTCTGGAGTAATTCCGTGATTTTGCGGCAATGGGGTACCGATGGGCGTTGCATCAGACATCTGGAACCGGCTCAAGATGTCACCAACATATTTAGTCTGATGGATGAATATCCCAGACTCAGTTTGTTGCACTTGTAGTCCCAAAAAAAAAGAAAGTCATTTCCCCCATAACACTCATCTCGAATTTATCCTGCATTACACGCTCGTAATCCCTACACAAAACATCATTAGTAGAACCAAATATAATATCATCAACGTATACCTGTACCAGTAGAAGATCTCCATCTTGTTCTTTGATGAAAAGAGTACAATCGATAAGACCTCTGCGAAAACCATTCTCCAGCAGATAATTAGATAAGGTTGCGTACCAAGCTCGCGGTGCTTGATGAAGACCATAGAGAGCTTTGTTGAGCAACCAAACCCGATCGGGATGGATAGGATCTTCAAAACCTGGAGGCTGTTCGACGTACACCTCTTCTTCCACCATACCATGTAAGAATGCACTTTTCACGTCCATCTGGTATACCTTGAAACCTTTGAATGAGGCATAAGCCAGAAAAATCCGAATTGCTTCTAGACGTGCAACAGGTGCATACACTTCGTTGTAGTCGATCCCTTCTATCTGACGAAAACCTTGAACGACTAACCTTGCTTTGTTTCGAATAACGATTCCACGGTCATCCTTTTTGCATTTAAACACCCAACGGGTACCAATCTTCTTGTAACCAGCAGGTTTCTCTACGAGTTTCCAGACACCAAGCTTCTGGAATTGTTGCAGTTCTTCCTGCATTGCTTCAACCCAAGAGCTATCTTTCAAAGCATCTTTCCAAGTTCTTGGCTCTTTCTGTGAGACATAACACGCGAAAGACCAATCATTTTGTTGACCAGATTCTCTAATCGCCGTATACAAGCCTGCATTGTTGTTGTTTCGCAACATGTTTCTTGTTTGAACGCCACTTTGTACATTTCCGATGATGTTTTGTTGAGGATGGGTATTGTGAATCCTTGTTTCTGGATTATCTTGAACTGGAATATTTGTACCCAGATTGTTGAGATTGAGATCAACAATCAATTCAAGGCCCGGAATTGACGAAGAGGATGATGCAGTAGCTTCAGCTGTTCGAGGGACATCCACTGGAGGTGTACCTTCTGAAGTACCATGTACTGCTGTTATTGGAGCTTCTTGATCTGCATCTAGAAATTCATCATCCTCTGAAGATTCGTTCAATTCGGTAGCATCGTGAAAATCCTCATTGTCGAGAGCATTATTGTTCACTGAAGATGGTTCTTGATTGACAATAATGGGACGAACCAACGGTGAATCTGTTGCATTGTCACTCTCGAAAAACATCATAGCCGCAGCATTTTCTTCAACTGCTTCAACATTGATCGAATTGAAAAAGTCATCGTACTCAAACATCCAAGGCTGACCAGGATTTCTAACTGGCAAAGTGTGCCTTTGTACTCTGACTTCAGACCATTCCTCGACCCTTTTAGTCTCTAGATTCCAGACTCTTAAGTTCGGGGTGGAATACCCAAGAAAGTATCCATCAATTGCTCTTGCCCCAAACTTTCCATTAGGATCGATTATTGTACACGGAGCACCAAACGGTTCAAGATATGACAAATCTGGTTTCCGTTTGTTAATAAGCTCAAAGCAGGTCTTGTTGTGCCTTTTGACTGTAAGGACTCGGTTCAACGTGTAACATGCCGAGGACACAGCTTCAGTCCAGAAGGGAATTGGTAACTGTGACTCTACCAACATTGTCCTAGCAGTCTCGATCAATGTGCGGTTCTTACGTTCAGCAACGCCATTCTGTTGAGGAGTATAAGCTGCACTAAATTCATGAAGAATACCTTTTGAAGTGCAAAACTCCGCCATGGCATGATTTTTGAATTCAGTACCATTGTCGCTACGTATCCGCCTAACCTTCAAGTTATAAAGATTCTCAATCTGAATGATCAAGTTTTTGATAATACCGAAGGTTTCACTCTTATGTGCCATGAACGCCACCCAAGAAAATCTTGAATAATCATCAGTTATCACGAGGCAATATTGATCATTCCTTATACTTTTGTGCTTGACAGGACCGAACAAATCCATGTGCAAACGTTCAAGAGGAACAGCCACCGTGTTGACTTTCTTTGTAGGGTGTCGCTTCTTCGTTTGTTTTCCTTTCTGGCACGAGACACAGACGTCTTGAAGATGGAAGTTTTTAAGAGGAACACCATTCACCAATTCATTTGACACCAAATGATTCATTTTGCGTAAGTGAATGTGACCCATTCGCCTGTGCCAAGAGATTGTGTCTTTTTCTGTGGCTTTGGAAACGAAACAAGTTGCTTGTGCAGACGTTGTGATAGCTTGGCTCATATCAAGGACATACAAATCATTTATCCTTGGAGCCGACAAGAGAATCCATTCTTTTGGAATTTTGAAGCCGGGTTTCAGCACATAACATCCATTTGCATCAAAGTGTACTGAGAACTGCTTATCACAAATTTGAGAAACACTAAGAAGATTGTGATCAAGTTGTTGTACAAAGTTGATCTTATCAAAGCTAACAACCCCGTTGGAAATCATTCCTTCACCCGTAATATATCCGCCCTTATCTCCAGCAAAAGCAACATAACCTCCTCTAATAGATTTGACGTCGTAGAGAAGCTTCATGTCGCCTGTCATGTGCCTGGATGCCCCACTATCAACAATCCAATGACTACTGATAGTTCCTCCTGGAACACCCTGCACATGAACTCACATAGTTAGTTGGAGATGGGGACCCAAGCCATTGTGGTCTTGGGTCTTCCATTTTCATCAACAACAATAACTTCTATTCTTTGATGATTTGAAAATTGTGATGGCCCCCCTGATTCAATAACAGATTTTGGTTTCCAGGTCTGTTGAGTTTTACCAGCTTGATTATTTGAAAATTTAACTTCATGATTGTTTGAAGTTTTTGAAAACTTTGAATTTACTGGTTTAACTGAAACAGATGATTTGTGAACCGCATCAGTTTTAAGTGCCTTCTCAATTACTTTGACTTGTTGGCGTTTCTGTTTCTTTTCCCTTTCTCTTACAAGTCGGGGATATTGTTTTACAGAAACAGATCGCTTTTGGTGATTGCGTTCACGGGGATCATCAACAATTGCTTTCAACTTATGAAGATACGGGCAATTTCGAACGATATGCCCAATTGTACCACATTCAAAACATGATCTTCGTTCAACAAACCCCGAAGTATCATGTGGTCGTCTTGCCGATGATGAACTTTGTGATCCCGAGGTACTAGGTTTTGAACAACTTGGTTCATTCCTTTTCATCACTGTTGGCTTTTTGACAAAATCTAAGTTAGATTGATTTTCAAATGTTGCGATTTTGTCCGTTCCCTTGGATTTCACAAAGTTCACATTCTTTTTCTTCTTCTGATTCGGCTTCCTTTGACCTTGAGCCGGTAATTTTTCTTTTGGCTTGGTATGGTTTTGCTGTTTTTGCACTGTTGGTAATTTCTGATTCCCAAATTGTTTTCTAACTTCAGCCTTTGGGATAGGAGGGCACTGTGTTACCACAACGTGTGATCCTTTCTTACCCAAAAACTTACTTGTTGAATTCTCAAAAACTTTACTGATTAGGGATTGGTTTACATTCTTAATCGGAAAATCTTTGTCAGAATAAATTTTATTATCACCAACAAGAGTGTACAGCAGATCCACACTCTCTGACTCTTTTGCAGATGTGGACTCGGTTGCAGCAGTCTTAGCGGGCTTTGCTGGAGGATCACACAGAATATGATTCTCAAGAGGTATGTCCTCTTCGTTTATTACCGCATCAGACTTAAGTGCCTTCTCAATTACTTTGACTTGTTGGCGTTTCTGTTTCTTTTCCCTTTCTCTTACAAGTCGGGGATATTGTTTTACAGAAACAGATCGCTTTTGGTGATTGCGTTCACGGGGATCATCAACAATTGCTTTCAACTTATGAAGATACGGGCAATTTCGAACGATATGCCCAATTGTACCACATTCAAAACATGATCTTCGTTCAACAAACCCCGAAGTATCATGTGGTCGTCTTGCCGATGATGAACTTTGTGATCCCGAGGTACTAGGTTTTGAACTACTTGGTTCATTCCTTTTCATCACTGTTGGCTTTTTGACAAAATCTAAGTTAGATTGATTTTCAAATGTTGCGATTTTGTCCGTTCCCTTGGATTTCACAAAGTTCACATTCTTTTTCTTCTTCTGATTCGGCTTCCTTTGACCTTGAGCCGGTAATTTTTCTTTTGGCTTGGTATGGTTTTGCTGTTTTTGCACTGTTGGTAATTTCTGATTCCCAAATTGTTTTCTAACTTCAGCCTTTGGGATAGGAGGGCACTGTGTTACCACAACGTGTGATCCTTTCTTACCCAAAAACTTACTTGTTGAATTCTCAAAAACTTTACTGATTAGGGATTGGTTTACATTCTTAATCGGAAAATCTTTGTCAGAATAAATTTTATTATCACCAACAAGAGTGTACAGCAGATCCACACTCTCCGACTCTTTTGCAGATGTGGACTCGGTTGCAGCAGTCTTAGCGGGCTTTGCTGGAGGATCACACAGAATATGATTCTCAAGAGGTATGTCCTCTTCGTTTATTACCGCATCAGACTTTGCTGAATCAGTATCATCAGACTCATCATCAGAAGAATCAACATCCTCAATCACAACTGGAGGATCCTGATTCTGTTCAGCAGTCACAAATGTATCTGCTGACACATCCGAATCTGATGATACTTCTTTCTTGTATCCGAGTCCTGCTGCAAATTCATTAACATCTAGAGGAACAGATGGTTCAAAGAAAGTTCTATCCTCCTCGTCAGGCATGGCATCATAATTGTTTCTCACGGGTGGTGGACATTTTTTATAACCTATGCATGTGACATCCCGTTTCTCTTTCTGAACGTCAATGATGTGATCCAAAACATAGCTAGAGCTCAAATAACTGTCTAACTTGAGTCGGATCGCCTCACTTTCAGTTTTGACACAAGCCATTTCCTTTTGCATTACCTCAAGACGAGTTATATACAAATTAATGTCAGTTTGTTTTCTGGAAACCATTTTTGTTAACTCGGTTTTATCTTTCTTTAACTTGTCAATTACCGATTTAAACTCCTTTTCATGGTTTTCATAAAACATGTTGGCTTCAGTGCACTTGGAAAGATCCACGGTCAACTTCTGGTTGTGAATGAACGTCACATCATATTTCTCTTGCAAAGCCTTGTGTTCGCTTTGCAACTCACACCACTTATCACTCAAAGACACATGTTTGTCTTGCAAGTCAAACAAACTAGCTTGTAAAGCATCATGTTTGCCTTGCAACTCAGACATGTTTGCATCCAAATCAGCACATCTAACATGCAATCTATCACAATTATCACAAATAGCAGCAGTGGGTTCATCGACACATACCTGACTTGATGAACTGTCGACATTAGCCATAAAGGCTGAATGGAGAGAAGACGAAGAATAAGCAGCTTGATCCACCAAAATAGATCTTCTTTGAATTCCTGCTGCAGTTTCTTCCAAAAGCTCATCAATATCTGCATCGATTGACGCATTTGATGTCTCATCCACATGATCATCACCTGAGCTCGAGGATTCTTCATCCGAACTTCTGCTGTAACCAGAAGAGTTTTCATCCTCAGAAGTGTCACCACCATTGGCGGAAGATTCTCCACCACTGGCGTGATTAAGATCCTTGACAATCTCAGCAAAACACGCTGTTCCATCCGGAGCATCATTTCCCAACTGGATTGACCAATCACAACCTTCATCTACTTGAACCACAAGTGCCTGGCTGGCATTAGATGGTCCTGCTTGACTCTGGTTGTTGACAGGCACCAATGTACGAACATTGTTCCTGTTCTGGTTCTGCTGGTTGCCTTGATTTCTGAAGGGATTCTGGTTTCCATGCTGAGATGGTCTTGTACATTCACGCTTGAAATGACCACGTTCACCACAATTGAAGCACTTAACCGCCTGCTTATCAAACCCATACTTGGTGTCTTTCTTGCTCTCCAAGCTGGTTCTGCCTGTTCTTTCCATGAAATCCTTTGCTTGCCTAACAGCACTGGCAAAGGCCCACTTGATGTCCATCATCTCCATCTCCTCTTTATCAATCTGCTGATAGTCTTCTTGTGTTAGATTAATGTTACCAATCTGACCTTCCACTAATCCACAGTATGCGCTCACCAAAGTGTTTAGCAGCTCCATGTGTTCCTTTGCTACTTCCACACTGACTTTAGAAAAGCTTGAGGTGTCGAGCCGTACTGTATTTGGCTTTGATTGTTGACCAGCAGATGATGTGCTTCCATAACATGCTTGCTGTTGTGGTACTGGTTGTTGTACTGGTTGTGGTTGAGGGACTGGATTAAGCGGATTTCCATACATGTCTGTTGTTGGAGGAGGAGTGCCATACAAGCTAGTGCTAGACACAAATGCTGTTTGAATTGGAGCGTGTGAAGAAGGTTTTGTAGAAGTGCTAGAAGCTCCATAATACATTTCAGGATTTTGTGGCATTGGAACTCTTTTTGCCTTAAGAGTTTCTTCCTGATTCTTGTTTTCCAGGAGTTGAGCAAAGTCACTGAAGCTTGTTGTATCCAAGGTGCCATTGTACTTCAGGATTTCTAAGAAATTATTCCATTGAGGTGGCAGTGCATCTGCAAACTTCTTCACTATCTCTGCTGAAGTTGTTACAACCCCAATATTTGCCAATTCAGTCAGCAAATGAGTAAATCGACTTGTCAAATCTCCTAAAGATTCATTCTGCATACAAGAAAAACCATTAAACTCTTTCTTTAGCAGATCTTTTCTCAATTGACGTGTTGCTTCATTTCCTACGCCTCTTATCTTCAATGCGTCCCACAACTGCTTCGTTGTCTTGAAACTGACAAATTGATGATAAATATCTTTGCTTAACGCCTGAGTAAGAATAGCATAAGCTTTCTTTTCTAAGTCATAGACCTTCTTCTGATCTTCCGTAAGATCGGCAAACGTAGCAGCAGATGAAGCGGCAACCTCTATTGTTTGATCAAAATCTGTGATGAAACGCAACCACAACTCTGTATTTTGACCAAGGACGTATGTATGAAATCTATCAAACCATCCCGGATATTCACTTAAGTGCATCAACTTTGGAGGCCTATTCAGACTTCCCGTTTCACTTTCACTTAGCAAAATGCTTTGAACACTTGGAGCTTGATTTGATACGAATGCCCATTGACCGGTAGATGTAGCATTAGCTTGCGAACCCGAATCCGGAGTACCAAAATACATCTCTGCATTTACCGGAACACCCCACATCGAATTCATTTTTGATCAAGAATAATAATACCTGAAAATCACAGACTTGTTAAACAATAACAGACTAAGTTCGAAAGATCAACACTTGTTCGAAGGATCAACAGTGTTCGAAAGATTACTGTTGAGTTTCGAACAATTGTTTTTTGAAAGACTCCCCTATCGAAGGATCCTGGTCTTTCGAAAAAGAACTGTAGACCGAAAGATGATCCTTCGAAATGATTCCTTGGTTCGAATGATGATGATCTATCGAACCTCCACTGATCGAAAGATGATCTTTCGAAATGATTCCTTGGTTCGAATGATGATGATCTATCGAACCTCCACTGATCGAAAGATGATCTTTCGAGTTCGAAGGATATCCTTCGAACGGATCTGACACAGTTGACAAAGAGTGACAGGTTGGTGAAAAAGGTGATGGGTTGGTAGAAACTTTCTGCAGAAGATATGGTCAGACCATGCTTTCTGCCAAAACCATGATTTGAAACATAAAATATAATCAACTTATCCAGAAAACCGGTCACCGGAGAAGCCGGAATTTTGGCCGGAAATCACCAAAAGCCTTAAAAACAAGTTTTCAAGTTACCCAAACCGTCTTTTAACACACCCGGTAAGTTTAGACACGTTTTTAACGTAAAGATAAGCGAGAAAAACAGTAAAAACGGATCCAAAACCAAGAGAGTTTTTGTCCAAAACACTCCAAAATCTTGTTTAAACCCAGTTTTTAACAAGGAAAAGAGCCACTGATGTACTAATTGTAGGAAAAGAGCCACTGTTTAAACCCAGTTTGTCCAAAACACTCCAAAATCTTTTCCTTGTTAAACCCAGTTTTTAACATGGAAAAGAGCTCTGATACCAATTGTAGGACCGAGTTTCGTGACCGAAACCGTGATTCTTGTGAGATCGGTTCAAGACGGGAGAGATTAGAGATAAACAAACAACTTCTTTGTATTAATCCGGTAGTAGAACATTACAAATTGGCCCGATTACAAGATAACCGAACTAATACCAAAGGAGTACACATCCGGGGAGAGACCAAGTGGTGATCTCTCCCGGTGAGGTCTCAAACCTCCTAAACTCTCCTTGTGTTGCAAATGGCAAGGGTTTTCTATTTATAGTCACACCCCTTGTCTTGCAAACACACACGGTCAACCGAATAACCCTCTCGTTTGACCACTTCAAACGAGCGGGTCTATACACGTTCGATAGACCGTTTCACTAACTATTACAAATTCAGCGTAAAATAAAACTAATCTATTCGACAAGCATCGGACACAAAATCTGCATCAACAAATTCCCCCTTGTCCGTTGCTGTCGAATGCTGAAAATGCAACTGCAATCGATCTTCAGTCAAGTATTCATCTTCTCTGTGTTAACAAATTCCCCCTTGACCGATGATCCAGGTAAGTAGTATCTTGACGCTCCTTGTAAAATATTTCCCCCTTAAAGTACGCGTATCCGTGTTGGGTGTTGTGCAATTTCCTCAATTGACCGATCTTCCGCTGATCTTCCAATACTCCAAACGGCATTTGATAAGGGTTCCAATCTTTAAGAACTGCATCAAGTCTTGATCTTGTCATAAGAACTCTGTTTCATACAAGCATACTACATTGATAGAGATTTCTGGTGAACTGTCTTCTGTAAACCGTCTTTGTGGAATCGACCAAGTAATGCACTTTAATCTTCAGCATCAACACTCAGGAAAGTCAGCTAGACCAAGTGTATCCCTTGTAAGCTCAACCAGCATGCTTAGTTGAACTACATCCAGATCTCATTGTCTCGCCTTTGTGAAGTTGACCACGTAATGCACTACGGATCTTCAGCATCAGTACTCAGGAAGTCAGCTTGACCAAGTACATCGTTTGCAAACTCAACGAATTGAGTTACCCCCAGATCCCTGTAAAATCCCAAGGAAACATCAAACCCAAAACCGAATCCTGCAGGTCTTCAGTCTTGAACTATCAGCTTTCATAAAGATTCCCCAGGTCTTCAGTGAACAGCGCTTTTGTAACTACTGTAGACTTTAGAAACCTGTATTTTTCCGTGCAAAACCCTTCACGCTGGCTGGAGAATTAATTAAAATCCTCAAATATGTGTATGTGCAAAACATTCCACGCCGAACCGTTTGTATCACCAGAAAATCACAAACTCTACCACCTGTGATTGCGTTTAGAAATTTACCGAAGAAATTCAACATATGAAAATTTTTTATCCCCCCATTTCTTTGGTAAAATCTCTAAACCTTAACAGATTCTCTCCACTTCAAAGAAACTGTCGTCAAATGTTCACCAATTCCCTCCACTGAGCGGAACTGTCGTCAATCTTCGTTGAATGTTCTTGGTTTTTCGAAAAATCACGAAAACGAATTTCTTCTTTGCATATGCTAGTTGAATAAGAACGTCCCCTAGTACCCCGTTGGATCCGACTTGTATCCCTCCAAAGACTTTGTGAACTCGTTAGGACCGGTATTGACATTCTAGGTTCATTCATTCGTTACCAAATGCGAGAATATGACAATAAACAAAAAGATTTCTTCGTTGCATATTCTAGTTGATAAGGAAATTTCGCCTAGTACCCCGTAGGATCCGACTTGTATCCCTCCAAAGACTTTGTGAACTCGTTAGGACCGGTATTGACATTCTAGGTTCATACGTTCGTCTTCAAATGCGAGAATATGACAATAAACAAAGTGCTTTCGAACATTTTCGAATAACCGATAACAATCATAAACATTGACGTGCGGAAGTGAACATACCGTTTTGTTTTTGGCCCATAATAGTCGCGTCACCATTTTTGACATTTGCATTGGTAACCGTGACTACCCCACAAATATATATATTTTTTTTAAAGTATCATCATCTGTTTTCATCATTTCGCATCTCCCGCGCGCTCCCGGACTCGTTCGAATTAGACGTTGAAATTTGTAAGCGCGATTCAACTAAACTTCGCGAACACCCGACCCCATGTGCATGTAACTACCTTTGAATCTTGGCTCAAACAAAAGTTACCATCACACATTCACAGCCCATTTTGAAAGGCAATATGACCCAATAGTCAACAACTTTCAAGAAGCATCCAATAAGACCCAATAGTCAACAACATGTCGACATCTTCTTTCTTTAAACAACTTTCACTCTCTTCGATACACACTATCCACCTCCACCAACCATTAATTGTTTTTGTTTGTTTGTTTTTTTTTTTTTTTTTTTTTTTTTTTTTTGAAAACTCTCTTTCATCTTTATCTATCGATACCCATCAAAAATCAATCCCCAAATAAAAATTATCACATATTAGAAGGGATCCCTGAAAGTCAACATTCCTTGTCCCATTCAAGGCATCACATGCCATAGATGCAAATATCAGCCGACATATCTGCCCATTCAAGTTTTGTTATAACAATTTCCAAATATTCAAACATGAATTCTTTCACACAAAACCTTGAAATGAAATTCTCGCAATCTGCCTCTTCGATAAACAATAGCAACAGCTGACAACTTTCAAGTCTCTCTCTCTTTCGATACACACCTCAAACATCAGGTTCTTCCCCTTTGCGAAACCTACATCTGCATATCCTTCGTTCTTTGATGAACAATCAGAAGCAACAAATCAAAACCCCAAAATCTCTTGTCTCTCTCTCCTTCGATTAACAAACATCAAACATCCAGCATCATTTTTTTTTTGGATCCTTCGAAACATTTGGATCCTTCGAAACATAAGATATATGCTGGATCCTTCGATACACAACATCTGTCTGATCTTTCGAAGTTGTTGAGGATGAGGGTGATCCTTCGAAATCTGATCTTTCGATTCTGGATCCTTCGAAACTGTCTGATCTTTCGATTCTGGATCCTTCGAAACTGTCTGATCTTTCGAAATATGCTGGATCTTTCGAAGTTGTTGAGGGTAAAGATGATCCTTCGAAATCTGTTTGATCTTTCGAGCACCCTTACATCTTTCGAAATATGAAGCTGCCAAGAACATCAAGAACACAGCCTCTGTTTAATTTTGCAGATTTGACGAAAACACTTTGTATACAATTTTTGATGATGATAACTTGATTATATAGGTGAAAAACATAAAACTGAACACTTGTTTCCGCACAGATCTGAATATTCGGGTCCAGATCTGAGTTTTTCTCATTTTCACCCAACTTTTCTTCTTGAACAAAAATCACTCAAATCACAGATCTAGAGCACATGTGACTTAGTAAACGGTTAGATTTACTAAATCGGGCACCATGGCTCTGATACCAATTGTAGGTCCCTCGGAGGTTGAGGTTTAACCTATTCCTTGTTATATCTAACACACTAGCGAGTGCGGAATCCAAGCTAGCATGCAAACCGAGAAAGAACAAGCATAAACACAACACACAAGACTTCACCGATTAACACCACTTGTATTAATGCGTATGAAAGGTTCGGTTACAATGCAATGTTTACAAATCAGTTTTGCAAACTCTCTCGGTGTGTGTGTGTTCCTGAACAGAATGCTCTCACTTCTCTCTAGTGTCTAACTTTCGAACTCTCTATCTAGTCTTGTCTAGTCTGACTGAAGTGAACACACAACATGGGTATATATACCCGAACACAGCAGGTCTGGTCGAAGGATCAGACAGACTGGTCAAAGGACCATCTGTCGACCAGGAACCCGTCGAAGGATGACATATACCACGAAGGATGATATCCTTCGTGGTCTATCTTTCGACGGTTATCTTTTGAGTTCATCGAAGGATATAAACTATCCTTCGATGACACATCCTTCGACCCAACATCGTTCAACCATTGTGTTAACTGTTTGGTCAAGTCAAACCGGAGGATGGTTGACTTGGTCAAACTTACATCAAAGACATCGTTTTGTATCAAGACGAAATACAGACAAAGTACAGACACAAGTGCACCAACAGATATCATAACTTGCCAGTATACGATCTAATTCCTCCTGCAGTGGCAATTCCTTGGCTTGCTTAGAACTTTCCCCAATCTCTATTCTTTTTCCTTTATCCAATGGTTCCTCTATTTTGGCAACTTTCCTAGTTGCTGGTTTCCTCCTGCGTACACGCCTCTAGCCCACAAATCTTCTTCTTTTCTATGGCTTTGGTTTCTCCAGAGGTTGAGCTTGGAATTCCATAGGTTCCTCAATATCGGACAAATAACCGGTAAAGTCTCTGGAAACTTCCACATTCACAGAATAGAGATTGAGATTCTGAAGAGCTTCAGACAACTCATTCATGCTGTTTAGCAGATATAGAGAAAATACACAAAATTCTAGGTTAATATTCAAGTATCATTGCAACTTTTTTATATATATTTATTGCAAATTACAACGGAGATTCAAAATATACTAGGGTTGTGCATTCATAATTTATTTTAGTCTATTTTCTCTTACTAAGTTGTTTTATCTAATAGGCAAAGTTTCTGGCTTGTAGGTGATATGGGTGCTAGTACTGGGTTAGGGTGTTGGCAGTTTAACTTAATTAAAAGTTAACATTTACTGCTGTAGTGGCTAACATATAGAGATCTGCCCATTTTTAATCCAATTCACCTTCCCATGGTGGGTTATTGCCTATTTTCTGAGTTTCCTTATTAACCCTCACTCCTTTTGGTTGTGACTTCTTTATTTTCTCTTGACTTTCCCTAATAATCCGACTTCTTTTCTTAGGGGTAAGTGGTTTCTCAAACTGTGCCTTACGAACAAATATTCCTTCCTCAGTATCTGCTGAGTATCTTGAGGAATTTTGATTGAAATGAAGTTCCCTTATCTTTTGGTGATCTATCTAATTGACGATAGATGTCCGAAATTCTTTGCTTACCCATACTGTAAACTTAACAAAAACACATAAGCAGAGGATGGCAATTAGAAAAATTAAGTATTTCTAAATACTTAATTGGTTTAAATCAGTGGCTTTGATACCACCTTTTTCTGTCACGGCCCCCGTCCCTGTTTTACCCAGTCCAGGAGCCGCGGGACAGAAACCCGTGGTATTCATTAATTGAGTGGACAACGGAAGATTTTAACAGGATCTTTTAAAACTTGAAATGCCCGATTATTTTATTTCATAATTCGGGATAAACCCCTAATTTACAGTAGAGGAATTTCACAAGGAAATTCCCTGATTTACAAAACATGTTTATTTATTTAACTGAGCCACTACTTAAAGCTTTGTTAGTGCTCCGTAGCACTTTTTCTTGGTTCACAGTAGTTACCTGAACCATGTTTTTAAAAATATTTTATCAGCGGGGAAATACTGGTGAATCATTCATTTTTTTTGCACAAAATGACACATAGTTATAAATTACAGCATAAGAGCGATTACAATGGCTTTTATCTTATTTTTATCTGGCGCCGTGTCACCTCCTGGTGACGATTGTCATACCACTATTGGGTCCTTTCACCCAAGTAGTGATGATTATCACTGTTAGGATTTATTAGCTTAACTGTGAGAAATTAGTAATGTGCACAATACCCTACTAGCCAGTGATTAAGATAACCATGACTTAATCCCTGTAATTATAACCTTTGAAAATAACTTGGAGTATTGTAAAACATTATTGATAAAAAGAGAATGACTCACATTGCAGATTTAAACGGGCAGAGTTTAGCCTACTGATAAGCCTAATAGCCTAATTTAACAATGCACATGAACTAGGTTAGTAACTAATACAACATTTACGATAACTCACGAGATTAAAACCCTCACAACGAATAACAAAGTGCAATACTTAAACATCCATCGAATTCATGATGAATGACAAAGTATAGCCCTAATTTGGGCAGCACTTAAACATCCATTGGATAGTTTAAATCGATCGGACATTGAATCGTAGCAGCGATCGAGTTAATACCCTGTATCGTAGCAGCGCCTCCCTATTAGAAATTATGATTTTGAACAGTATAAATTCATTTTTGAAAGTTGTTTTCGACACCAGATGAAAGCCCCATGCATGGGCTATTTATAGCCTGATTTTGGGTTTTACGCGGCCCGCGTAAACCCATACTCAGCTCTTACGCGGCCGGCATGGCCACCTAGTCTACGTGTAGGTTTGCTGGGTCACGGGTAGGTGTGCCAGGTGGACGACACGTGGCCTAAAAGCGCATCCGGAAGTTTTATAAGCTGTCGCGGCCCGCGTAACCCTTCCTTACGGTTTACGCGGCCCGCGTGAAACCAAAAAATCTGTTTTCTTGATTTTTCATATGGATTTGGGTTTCAGGGGTCCGGGTTTTTACTTACGGGTCGTTTTGGGACATTTTTGGAGGTCCTTACAAATATACCTTCAAACTACGATGTAATCATCGGGAGACCGGGACAGTGTGCATTCTTTATGGCTGTGTCTGTTGGCCATGGCACTGTCAAATTTCCCATCGAGAAAGGAATAGCAACCCTTCAACCTTCTCAGGAGGCCTACATGATTGAAGGTGAAAGCTCCAAAAGTGAGGAAGACAAGCAAAGGGTAATCATAAATCCCAAGTACCCAGAGCAGAAGATAAGGGTTAATCCAAGCCTTTCACAAGAAACCCTCTCATATCTTGAAAAGCTGTTAATACATTACAGCGATGTCTTTGCTTGGTGCCTGGAAGATATGACAGGCATCCCTCGAAGCATCGCTGAACAGGAGTTGAAAATACTGCCCAATGTCAAGCCTGTCGTCCAAAAGAAACGAAGTCTAGCACCCGAAAGAAGATTGGCTGCATGCCAAGAGGTTGAAAAGCTTGTGTCAGCCGTCATTCTCTGAGAAGTTAAGTATCAATCCTGGGTTGCAAACCCGGTGATGGTTCGAAAACCGGATAATTCTTGGAGAATGTGCATAGATTTCAAGGATCTTAACAAGGCTTGTCCTAAAGATTGTTACCCGTTACTAGAAATTGATCTCAAGGTCGACTCCCTTACCGGTTACCCGTCCAAATGTTTTCTCAATGCCTACAAAGGTTATCATCAAATTCTCATGAAGGAAGAGGATGAAGAAAAGACCGCCTTTCACACGGACAAAGGGATCTTTTGTTACCAAAAGGTGCCTTTTGGCCTCAAGAACGCTGGAGCAACCTATCAACGCCTAGTTGACAAGGCCTTTGCAAGTCAAAATGGTAAAAACATGGAGGCATATGTCGACGACTTGGTGATCAAAAGCAAAACGGAGTATCAAATGCTCGATGACATCCAAGAAACCTTCAAGAACCTAAGGAAGGTCAACATGAAACTTAACCCCGAGAAATGCTCATTTGGGTTTGAGGAAGGTAAATTCCTTGGGCATATTGTTGGAAAACAAAGCATTAAAGCCAATCCAAATAAGGTGAAAGCTGTTCTTGAAACCAAACCACCGAGAAGCAAGAAGGAGGTTGAGAGCTTAAATGGGAAGCTTGCAGCCTTGAAGCGTTTTACCTCCAAGTTGGCTGAAAGGTCTTTACCCTTTTACAAAACGCTCAAGGGCTGCTCTGATAAGAAGGACTTCAAATGGACTGAGGAGGCTGAAGAAGCCTTCAACCAGATGAAACAACATCTAGCTTCCCTACCTGACATTGCAGCCCCCAAAATGGGAGAGTTAATCTCGGTGTACCTTTCAGTTGCTGAAGAGGCCATAAGTGCGGTCCTCACCATTGAGTGAGACAAGGTTCAGGTACCCATTTATTTCTTCAGCAAAACCCTAAAATTGGCTGAAACCAAATATCCTCCTCTTGAAAAACTTGCCCTAGCCCTAGCTCAAACAGCTAGAAGGCTTCGAAGGTATTTTCAAGCACACCCTATACAAGTGGTCACCGACCAACCTATTAAGAGTGTGCTTGAAAAACCGGAAAACTCGGGACGATTAGCTAAATGGGCAGTGGAACTAGGTGAGCATAACATCACCTACGTCCCAAGAAAAGCTATTAAAGCCCAAGTCTTGGCTGATTTCATTGTAGAAGTCCCAAAGCAAACAGTCACTGAAGTGAACACCGCTGCCACTGAACCCTCAGACCTTGAAGCCTGGAAACTTTTCACCGATGGGGCTTCAAGCGTTGAAGGGTCAGGGGCTGGGCTCATTTTGATAAACCCAGAAGGGTTGGAGTTCACGTATGCTCTTCGTTTTGATTTTCAGACCACCAACAACGAGGCTGAATACGAGGCACTGATCGCCGGCTTAAGACTGGCTAAAGAAATGAAGGTCCAAAATCTTGAAGTGTTCACAGATTCGTTGCTGGTCTCGAGCCAAGTGAATGATAGCTAAGTTGCAAAGGAGCCCAACATGAAAAGATACAAAGAAAAATCCAAAGAGCTGATGAATACCTTCCAAACATGAAACATCAAGCAAATTCCCAGGTCCCAAAACAAGAAAGCGGATGCCTTGAGTAAGCTTGCATCTCTCACTTTTGCCCACCTTACCAAGAAGGTGTTGGTAGAAGTGTTAAAGGCTCCATCAATCGATGAGTTGGAAGTTCATGACGTGGTTACTGAAGAAGATCCAAATTGGATGACTCCAATCAAGAAATTCCTTAAAAACGGTGAATTGCCTAGTGATCAAATAGAAGCTGAAAGGGTTAAGATCAAGGCAAGGCAGTATGTACTACAAGGTGAAACCCTCTACAAAAAGGGTTATCTTGCACCCTTGCTAAGATGTGTCGGTCCCGAGCAAAGTCAGTATTTGATAAAAGAAATTCACGAAGGTATATGCGGAGCTCATTTTGGAGCTAGGTCGGTGGTTGCCAAGCTTATGAACCTTGGGTATTTTTGGCCCTCAATGCACCGGGATACCACTGAGCAATTAAGGAAATGTGATGCCTGCCAAATTCATGCACCAATCCCAAAAAGTCCCAAGCATGATCTTGTCCCAATAACCTCAGCATGGCCATTCTATAAATGGGGGATGGACATTTTCGGTCCATTTCCCCCAAGCAAAGGTGGAGTAAAATTGACTTTGTTTGGGAAACCACTTGCAAAGATCACGGGCAAACAGGTCATTGACTTTGTTTGGGAAAACATTATTTGCCGTTATGGATTGCCGGGAGTACTTGTCACTGACAATGGAAAGCAATTTGCTGAGAAGCCTTTCAGCGTTTGGTGCAAAGAATACAGAATCAATCAGGTTTTCAGCTCAGTGGCTTACCCACAATCAAACGGTCAGGTTGAAAGGATGAATTGAAGCATAGTGGAAGGTATCAAAACCAGATTGGGAAGGTACGAAAGCAACTGGCTTGAAGAATTGCCGAGTGTTCTATGGGCCATAAGAACAACCGAAAAAACAAGTCACAAAAGAACACCCTATAGCTTGGTATTTGGATCCGAAGCCGTGATCACAGCTGAAGTAGGAGTTGTAACACAACGAATTGTCAACATGGATCCCGAAACAAACCAAAAAGAGACCATGTTGAACTTACAACTCCTAGAGGAAGCACGAGACCAAGCCGCAATTCAAGAAGCCAAGTACAAGCAACGAATGGAAGCCTACTACAACAAGAGAGTCAAGAACGAACGCTTCAAGCCAGGAGACCTGGTCCTTAGAAACAATGAAGCTAGCAAAAAAGAGAATCAAGGAAAGCTTGGCCCAAAATGGGAAGGTCCGTATACCATCGTTGAAGCACATAAGGGTGGATCTTACAAGCTAGCAGACTCAGAGGGTAAAAGGCTTCCAAGGCATTGGAATGGAAAACCCTTGAAAAGGTTCCATGTCTAAACAGGAAAGATTGGTTTGTATTTCACAAGTTGTATTTCAAGAATGGCACTACGAACACCTTTTGTAAAAACAAGTATCTCTTGAATGAATGAAGTTGTTTTATCAAATTTGTCTTTCTATCCAAAAATCAGGTTGAGAACCTAGCAAAAAACTCCATGGCAAGGGCCATGTAAGGGGATGAGCTCCCAGGCCACATCGCTCAATAGGTTCAAGGGTTGAATGAACCTATATAAGGGGTGAGTTCCTAAATCAATACAACTCCATGAGACTTATTATTAAAAACAAAATTTTCTCATAGACGGGTTTGAACAGCCTACACCAAATGTTCCTTAAGCCTTAGAAGAATAATCAACAAACAGGCTTACGAAATCAAACGAAAACAAGAGAATAAATAGGATAGGTGCTATGTCTTCTTGTTAAAAATACCAAGGCTAAGTGACTACAACACTGAACCCTTTAAGGTATAAAAAAAATTAAGGCAACACAAACTTGACAAAGACAAAGCTACAAAAGACAGAAATAACCTAAGGGATGATGCAACAACTTGAACGAAAAGCTATAAAAAACTTAAAGATGCAAACCAAGCCAAACCACTAAACTAAGAAGCCTTCAAGGCTTCAAGCTACACATGTGTCGACTCAAGGCCTTAAAGGTTTCAACCTACATACAGGACAACCAGAAAGCTTGAAGGCTTGAAGCCAAACAGGTTGCCTTAGCAAAATAGGCACAAGTATAAAAAACACAACACAAAGCAAATGGTTAAGCATAGTAACATAACAAAGAAAGCCTTGAAAGACTTTCAACCATCCAAACATAAGTTAAAACAAGCCCTAGTGACTTGTAGGTTCAGAAATTGTTCAAACAGCCATACAGGCCTAAAACACAACCACATAACAGGAACCTTATGGGTTCCTGCAAAACCTAACATTGTTTTAAGTTAACATACAAACCATAATTGTTTTTGAGTGCTAAGAAAGCTACGAATATCCATTAAACATCAGTAGAAGGCTTGGAAACCCCGGAACCTTCACCCTTACCCTTCTTTGCTTTCTTTGACTTCTTAGCTTTTACACCACCATCACCACCTACTGCTGAAGCCTCCAAGCTTGCATCCTTTGAAGCATCCGGTTCTCCTGAAAGGGTGTCATCACTATCTCCCGAGTAGGATCTCTTCCTTGAAAGAGAACCCAAGACTTTAGCACAGACTTTTTCATTAAGGCCCTCCGGTTTCAAATCCTGCAATACAGTAAGAGGCTTACCAAAACAAGTAGAAACTTGATGAATATACAGATAAGTCAGCCTATCCATCTGTTCAACGGAGCCTTTGAAAACATCAGAAGCCTCAGGACGAAACAAGGGAGACTTCTCCAAAGGATGGCCAGATTCATGAAGCTTATAACCAGCGATGAGGCCTTGATGTTTCCCCAAGTTGAGCAATTTAGTGTAAACTTCACCAAGAGCGGAATTGAAATCCTTGGAGTGAAGAAGGTAGGTAACAACCTGTTGGAAACCTTGCTCAATCAACCATTGGTTATCACCGGTGGTTTGAGCAACCGAAGCCTTCAGCCCTTCCTTCTCTTCATCAAAAGCCCTTTGTTGAACAGACAAAGCCTCCCTATCAGCTTTAAGCTTCAACCGATCAGCCTCGAAGCTTTTCTTAAGATCACCCATTTCAATCTCATGCCGCCTAGTCAATTCACAAACCTTTTTTACCCAAGCCTCCTCTTTCTCAGCAAACCCACCTATCTCCTTCTTTATTGCAGCCATTGAAGATTTCATCTTATCTTTCTTTTTAGAAAATTCTTCATATTCATGCATCCTCTTACAAAAACGGGCAACTCCCTGAGGAAGCATGGCAGCAAGGTTGCAGGTACTCAAAATCATGCGGGATAGTATCATGTCATCATCCATCTCAGCAATGGTGTTCTGAACCGAAGGAGGAGCAATGTGGCTTAGTGCATCTTCACAAACAGCAGCATCCTTGAAACTGTCATCAACTTTCACTGACCAACCAGGCACATAAACCTCATCTGGGTCCAACCCTTCAACGTCCCTGCTCGAAGAACCTTGAACAGGAGTAGCCATAACCTTCTTGGCTGAAGTCTTCTTGCTATAAACAACCAATTTCTTCTCCTTTTCAGCACCCACTTCAGCACCGTGATCTTCAGAAGCTTCAATATCATCACTCAACTCCACTGGTTCAGTAGAAGTGGATTGAGGAACACCCTTCAACAAACGACGGGTAGATCGATGGGTTGAAGCCTTGGGAGCATGAGACTTGGCAAAACCTTTGACGTTGGAAACACTAACATAACCCGAACCCTCGAACCTTTGCTCAGCACTCCTAACTACAATGTTTTCATCAGGAACGGATGGGACATCCTCAAATGCAACATCAGAAGTATCGTCGCTTTTGATGAAGTCAAGAGCAGACATGACTGCAAATAACCATAAAACAAAAACACATAAGACATAAATTAATAAAAATACAAAGGGGGCAAAAACGGAAAATGCATACCCGTGCCACTCCTCATTAGAACCGGATCCCGATCGGCCTTTTCCCACAAATTACTAACCCCTAACAAAACTAGCAAATGTTCAGGGAAGGGACGAACCCTCGAAGGGCACTCCCAGATGGCTTTGAGAAAAGTGTCTTTCAACTCAGATTCAGAGGGCTCCGGTTCATTGAGAACGGCATCCGGGTGCCTCCACACCATTTTGAATGGGAGAATAGAATCAGAAACCCAGCAAAATCGATCCTTCCAAGTACCGAGTGTCGTAACCATAGACGAAATAAGACAAGCATCAACCTTGGATGTTTCAAAGGTGAACCAATCACCGTTTTTGGCCAAACGAAAAAAACCGGCGAAAAAGTAACAATGAAGGATCATAACCAAGGGCACGACACAAAACCTCAAAGTGAAAAACCTTAGCCATGCCCTTCGGATGAATTTGAGCAAAGGAGACCCGATAATACTCCAACAGATTCAAAACAAAGAGGGAAAAGGTATAACGGAGGTTCGAAAACTCAAAATGACGACAATAAAGAGCAATCGAACCAGCCGGACATTTATCAATAGGAACGTCGCAAGCAGGAGCAGTTGGTTTAAAATTTTTCCCAATACCATATTCCTTACAAAATAATTCTACCTCTTCTTGGTTTAATCGAGAAAAAGACTTTGCCAAATCCTTACGAGCACCCATTTTTACAAGAAAATATGAAGTAAGCAAGGAAATAAGAAAGAAGCCGGAACTAACCTTGAAGAGAGGAAAGGAATTGCAGAGGAAACTTGAAGAGATAATGAAAAGATTGAATGTTATCTTCAATAATAAAAGAAAATAAAACCCAAAATAGAGGTTATAATTGCAAACAGTTACTCTTTGCAAAACCGCCACCCTATGAACTGCCACACATCAATCAAATCAGTTGTCAGTTTTTTAAAATTCAAAAAATTAACTGACTCCAACCCTTTAAGCCTTCAAGCTTTGAACCCTTGAAGCCTGTAGACAGTAAAACACATGTATAAAAGTCAGAAGTCTTTGAGCTCATTTCCCAAAAACCTCTGACTTGGGGGGCTGATGATGGGGGTAGCCCAAGACCAAATAAAATGACTTAAATACATAAATGCCCAAAAGGTTAAACGGTTCAAAGGTTGAAAAGCTGGGGAGATGAAGTAAAGTAATACGAGAACAGTAAATGGTCACATCTCTGGATTGCTTCACCAACTCACTAGCCGCAAAAGTAAAACGGATCCACAGAACACACACTTTTACCCGCAGGTCAAAGCCTTCAACCCCCAAAAAGGGTAAAACCCCCACTGCAAGCATGTTCACTAGTCAACACATTCCTCTTTGAGCAATGTCTTTTCCTATAAATTAGACACTTCATTTACTGAAGAGGACATTCCTGGCCAGCCCTGATTCCTGAAATCTCTGGTCGTTCACTTAGAGTACTTGCTTCATTCGAGTTACTTTCTTTTACATTCAACACATACATTCATTTTGCTCATACATCCGAGTCTGAACACACTTCAGAGGAGGATCTTTAGCAAACAACAAAAACAATCTAGTGAACCTCTCTCCACGTCTTGCAAACGTGGGGGGACCCCACGACCTGCGTTAGGCAAAGTTGAACCCTTCAACCCTTTTGCCTAACCAGCCCAGCTACTATCCTTGGTCTATTATTTGTTGCATCAACAAGTTCCTACAAATTTTTACAAATATTCAAGTTCATGAAGTAGTAGATTATGCATGATTTTGGCAAAATTGGTAAGTAAAGGTTGATTATTATTATTTATGAAGTTATTGTGATGATTTTTACAAAAGAAAATGATATGCTTGAAAGCATGGAAACCTCCATTTTTGGGGGAAACTATGGCAAAATTTTCTAAAAATCTAAATACTTAGAAAAATATTTATTAACCTACACTTACAAGTGTATTGTAAGCCATAAATTGTTACAAAAACTTTGCCATAATTTTTGGTTACAAAAATACAAATATTGGAGGTTGGTTTTCATAAATAAAAGTGACTAAATATGTATTTAGGAAATATATTTAGAAGACACCATGTGTGTGATTATTTGTATATTTTGTGTATTAGTTATATTATTTTAGGACATGAAATAATATAACACATCAAAATACCAAGAATTACAATCCAAAATATTACCAAAATTCCAAAGAATGAATGTACACTTTTACACAAAAATATTGGTGAAAACCGAACTATGGAATAAGACTTACAAAAATATTCCGGAATTTATTCACAAAGTATATTTTGGTAAATAATATTTTGGACACCAAGGAAATAAGAATATGATTTTCACAATTACTACAAGAAGATGTCATATTTTGATAAAGGAAAAATATATTATTTTTGGCAAGAATGAACATATATTTTTCTTGGAAATTTTAGAAAATATATTATTTTCTTACACAAACATGAAATACAACACTTATGGAGTGAAAGATATATTTTCTCAAATAAATATGAAGTATGTCATTGTTGGAGAAAAATGAGTTTATATATTTTCCAAGTTGGACTTGAAAATATATTAATTTTTGGAACTTATGAGAAAATACAAATATTTTTGCCAAAAGAAAAATTATAAATAATTTTTCAAAATAATATTCATTATAATATATGTTTTGGAAATATATATTAGTGGACTTTTTATTAAAGATAATATTCCGGAAAATTAATACGAAATTAAGTATAAGAATACTTAATGAATACAATAAGAATACGTATTCTCGTACGTATAAATACACACCGGAATACGACCCTAATACATGGCAAAAATATGCAAGTATAAGAATACGAATGCAAATACCCCCATCCTTGGGAATGATATACAAGTATAGATACTTGAAGAGTATTAAGTTAAAATAATTGTTTAACAATTATTCCAAAATTTATAAATATAATTTAAGTTAAAATATTAATTATTTTAACAAATAATTATATAACTTGGAATAATATCAAAGACACAAGAGAATCGTAACTCAAAGACAATAATACTAAGTCAAGGCACGACCCGCTCGTTTAATAGATCATAGCACGTTGTAGGTAGTCGTGTTTACCCGAAGGAGCTTGAGTTACGGTGACTGAAGACGCAAGACTGTGAGTTTGTGACCCCCTTTTCTTTTTACTGTTTTCAGTTTTATAACTTCGGGGGTGAAGTACATGTTACAACTGTTTACAAACGTTATTATTTGGTATGGTTAGCTAAGGAAGGGTACTTCTAGATAATGTGAGTGGTGGGTATGACGCTTAAGGCCATCAATCCTCTTTGTAGGACCGAGGGACATGAGTGATAGATATATTTGGGTGTAGCGAGCCCCGCCCATGTTGGACCAGGGTTTGGCCCATGGGTTGACTATGTCTTACAGCCGGAAGCCCGGTGCAAAGTCTGCTAGGTTTGAGCTTTCCTACATCACGTCACACATATTAATGGCCTTGCAAACCATTAATGATATGTTTTTCCTTGTTGCTTTCATACCGGGATTTACAAACTTACATATATACTTACAATGATTTCAAAGGTTTATTCATTCACACAAACAAACACACGAACTCGCTCAACTTTTGTTGATGTTTTCAAAATACATGTATTTCAGGGAATTAGTTGTGGATCTGGCGGGCGTTCGAAAGTTCCAAGTGTGGTTTAAGAATAAAAGATGTCATCCATGGTCTTCAGGTTTGGTCAGGGTGTCTTACTCCTGGTCGAGACACGTCTTCCAAATCCTGGTTTTATTTAATGTCATTTGTCGAGTCTTTGTGAACTCTTAAACAAGTTGCATGGTTTGTACTCGAATTTGAATTCCTATGTTTTAAGACAATGTTGTTATGTTTTTAAACTTAATTAATGGATGACCATCTATGGTTTATATCATATAGTTGTTGTTATGATTGAATGCAATGGTATTAAGAAAGTCACACCATAATCACGCTTCCGCAAAAGTCAGGGTGTGACAGCTTGGTATCAGAACTTCGATTGTAGCGAACTAGGATTCCTTCTCGAGTCTAGACTACAATCATTAGGGCTCTCACGAAAATACTTTTACAACATGTTTTCATTGCATACACGAAGCGCCCAGATCCAGGGAAACAAACATTTTTACAAAAAAAGACATAAAACACTTTTCAAGGTTTATGTTTATGGTTCAGTCTGAGAGACTGGGTGGTTCAGTCTGAGAGACTGGGTAGTTCAGTCTGAGAGACTGGGTGGTTCAGTCTGAGAGACTGGGTGGTTTAGTCTGGGAGACTAGGAAGTTTAGTCTGGGAGACTAGGTAGTTCAGTCTGGGAGACTGGGTGGGTTAGTCTGGGAGACTAGGAAGGATATGTGTATACATTATCATTGATTGCATGTTTAATGATTAGTAGTTGATATATGTGCATATGTTGTGATTACTTTGATACAGACACTATGTCATCATCCGAGAGTGGATTGTCCGATACTGATGACCCCATGGCTGTAGTCTCAGATGATGAGATTGCACCCAAGCCAGAGATTTTTACTTCTGATACCGAGAGAGACCCGGAGATGATGTTCGACGATGACGACGACTTTCAGCCCTTTGCGCTGCCCGATTTCGGAGATGATTACCGATTGCTGATGGTATCCCAGACGAGGATCCTTTTGTTATTCCTATTCCTGTGCACGATCATCTTATATGGTGAGCATGTCGTGGCACCGATCCTCGCTCCTGTTCCTCTCATGGTCATTCCTCCTGAGGATTGGCCTTTTGACGATATTTTTGATGATGATGTTGACCTGTTTGTTGATTGTCCTCCCGATGATGCTCATGGTGACGGAGAGCTCGATGAGGATGTTGTTGCTATTCCACTTCTAGGGATTCCTGTTATTGAGATTTCTTCTGATTCTAGTTTACATTCTGTCCCTGATTCCTTTGAGTCTGTATCATCATCCGCCTTACAGGCAGTTGGACTGCGACGTTATGCCACTGATTCAGATGATGATACATCTATGTTAGCTGCACCGATTCCTCCACATGACATTGAGCCTGATTTTATTCCTGATGATCAGCCTATTGATGCACCCGCTGATCCTGAGCCGATACCTGCACCTGAGCCTTTGCCTGACCATGATCCTATTCCTTTTGGCTTACCTGACATTGCACCACTTATACCAGATCCAGTTCCTGCACCCGCTGACCCTCCTGTTATTGAGCCAGTCACTCCCCCACTTGCACCTGCACCCGTTGATGTTGCTCCTTTTCACCCAGTAGAGTCAGATGTGCACCGTGTCGACCTGCCGATTGTTTTCTTGCAGGATATACCCACACCCCATCCAGGGGAAGGCACTTCTAGCCAGCAGCCTAGCCATGACCCACATGTATCAGCAGCTTTCCCTCACATGTCTCAGTCTACACCTACTGCTCATTTTACTTCTTCACCACTGGATGAGCCACTTAGATGGTTCCCACCATACACCATGCAGATTTCTGATCCCTACCATCCCTCACATTTTACTGGTTATACACGGGATGAGTTACTTCTATCATTGTAGCTTTAATATGAGATCATGAGTCGCAGGATTTTAGAGCTTGAGATGACACCGCGACCTTTGCCATGTCCGTGTCAGCCCACTTTTGTTCCCCCACGTTCATCAACGTCCCCGTTTTCTTATCCTCCTGCACCGATTACTCCATTTTCTGAGTTCGACACTCGCTTCCTTATCGTTGAGTAGCAGATCAGTTATCTGTTGCGTCATGTTTATGATCTTGAGGAGGAGCTAGCGCATGTGCGTAGCTTGCTTTTTGTTCCTCCACCTCCTCCTCCACCAGTATCAGTATAGCCGGTTTTTGGTTTTATGTAGGTAGCTTGCTTTTGATGAGAGCACCGCTATTGAGCCTAGCTAGTGAAGCCTTTTGGAGACCACCCTTTGACTGTATGACTTATGATAGATTGATAGACATTTGGACAAGGGTAGTGTGACCCTGTGTTCCCTTTTGATACGATACATTTGTAAAACATGTAACTGTATTTGTGGTCGATGATTAATGAAAGCTCAACCGTAATGTTCTCATTAAATACGATGTCAATTCACTAGTTTATGCTATGACTGCAAGCTTACTTGTTACAACAAACGCTATTATATACATACTACTTATTATATACATAAGACCTGACCTATACAATATTCTTTTAGAAGATGCCTCCACGAAGGAACAATCAGTTGCCCACAACAGAGGCAGAACTGCATGAACGGATTTCACAAGCAATCGCACAACATGAGACCTTACGCTCTGAACACAACGGAGGTACCTCAGGAAATAACCCAGCTCACGGTAATGTTTAAGTCATTTAAGACACATTACGATACGTTTGGACATTCCGTGTACGTTTGCTAACGCTTACTGTGAATGATGTTGCTTGTATAGGTTGTACTTACAAGCAGTTCCTTGACTGTAAACCTCTGAATTTTGACGGCGCTGGAGGCGCTGTAGCTTTTGTTAAATGGGCTGAGAAAACAGACTCTGTGCTGCGGATGAGCAAGTGTGCTCCAGAGCACCAGGTCACCTACATTTATGAACTATTCCTATGTAACAACCCGCACGTTCGTGCGTTGTTACTACTTGTTACACTCATTACGCCTAGTACCAGAGATTCGGATCATAAGGTAGCTATATCGCATACATCGCTATTTCACAGTATTTTTGCATATTACGCATACTTTATCGCTATCACATCACATTGCACTTGCTGACAACCACGAAGATGTCAAATGAGGACCAATTCTACCCTCCTTGATAGCCGTGATGTGTCGCAGTGCAACTCATTACTCAAAACGCACATCGCATCACACACATTAACGTTCACGATGACATTGAGTGAGGACCTATTCTACCCTCCTCGATGACCGTGAAGCGTCGCAAAGTAACGCATATTCGAAACGAAACCCGGTTATTAAATCGCAACTTTGAAATATGGATATGTATATATGACCCAACGTGGCTAATTATAATAAATATATGAAAATGTGGATGAGAATGTGTAACCAAACTATCACAACGACAATCGAAAAGGAACTCCAAAACTAAGCTCGCCGGAGGCGTTTGATCGAATGGCACTTCGATTGGACAGCCATCCGATCCAAATCACTGCACCACCTCCTCTCCTCACTTGCCTATAAATAGCACTTGTCACAACACTTGAACAAGTGATGTGATAGCTCTCACTCGACCAGCAGGCTTTGGGGCTATTTTCTCTCGATTTCTCGCGATTCTTGTAAGTTTATAACTCAAATCTTATACTTCTTTGATCCACACACACTTCTTCATCTTTTTCACCTTTGAATCTTAACTTTTAACCATGAAATCAATGGATTTGAGGTGTTCTAGGGTGAGGTCATCATAGAATTCTTATGAACTTCAAATGTTTGCCTCATTCCACCAAGAATAACTCAGATCTGAAGGATTTCCACATGATTTCACTACGATTTCGCATAGATCTAGACACTTCAATGATAAAAGGTTTGAAAGAAACTTTTTCAACTTTCTTTCAACTCTGTTACACTCAATGCACTCAAAACCGATGGAATCAGAGCTCGTTCCGATCTTCTACTCATTCTAAGTGAAGTGTTGGTTCCAAGTCTGATTCTGTCTAAAGAGACAACCGATTTCGGGTTAAGCATGAACAACCGTTACAGACAGTTAACTGATCGGACCAGGGTGATTCCGGTTCAATCGGAAGACTTGGTTCGTAATGGAGTTCTGTTGTTTGGCATGTTATCACATCGTCTCGATCAAAACCACAAACTTTCAAAACAATCAAGTGTTAAGACGATCAAGGCAGTTGGAACGGAATGCCGTCCGATCGGATTACCACCCGATCGGACAACCACCCGATCAGACAGCCGTCCGATCGGCTTGCACTTGGTTCCTCACTTAAACTATCATTTCAACTTTTCAAAGTCTTGAACGTCGAACGGATTGCCGTCTGATCGGATTGCCACCCGATCGAACGACCATCCGACCATGTGATGTTTAGGACTTCGACACTTAAACAATTTTCAGCATGATCAATACATAGTCAGTTCCAAACGGATTGCCACCCGATCGGATTGCAATCCGATCGAGTGACAAACTACTGTGAACTTGTTCACACTAAGTGTCCTACTAATCGGATCGTCACCCGATCGACCGACCGTTCGATCGACCGACCGTTCGATCGACCGACCTGAAAGGTAGAGATACTTCACTGTTCTCAAAGTGCTACAACAAAAACTTCAAAAGGCAAACCAGCATACACAAACACCTCTTCACCAAACAAGGCGACAATCCAATCGAATGGTCATTCGATCGGATGACCATCCGAATGGATTGCCACCCGGTCGACTGGCCATCCGATCGGATGGCCATCCAATCGGATAACCATCCGACACTTGGTTCACTCGCCACCATTTAACGCACTATCCAACGCTTACGCTATCAATCTGTAATCAAGCTATTCTCAGACGCGCTCCTTTCAATCCAACCAAGTTGTGTTTGCTTGCTGAGCACCGACTATGAGTATACTCGAACCCCTTATTATCACATTTTGGGTGTAACATACATTCTTATTAAATCAATTTATCAAAACGAATTATTCCATCAAACTAATTATCACTTGCGAATAACTGTTATGCATATTTATACGTGATGCTAGTTACATACGTGTTAGGACTTATACTCGCGAGGTCCCGCCTTAACTAGTATAGTACTATAGCACCCGACGGGGTCTAGTTAAGATGAATAGCAATCGCAATCGCAGCTCGAGTGACTTAGCTGGTAGTATCGGTCATAAATGCATGTATGTTGAGGTATCTCATTTATGTATTTGGTAATTCGCAACACTTTTTATCTATTTACGCTACTCTATCAAAACTTGTATACTCGCCAATACTTTTGTATTGACGTTGTTTTAACGTATGTTGCAGGTTTAGTCACAGTCTACATCAAATCAAGCTAGGAAGTCTAGAAACACACCAAAAATCTAGGTTGTCGGATTTGTATTGTTTGAGAGAACATGAAAATTCGTGACAGCTTATGTGATTGTACTTGTTTGTTAGTATGGGATAATGAACACATTAAATACTGTCATAATTTAGTTGTTATGGATTCTCTTGAGCAATCTGATTCGCCTAGTGCCGCGCCCCGATGATTCCGCCATCGGTTGGGGTGTGACAAATTGGTATCAGAGCCATAACTATAGGGAATTAGGCAAGACATGACCTAGTCTGGGTCGACGTCTTAGAAATTGACCTAGTCTATAGTCTAAGTACCAACAGGCCGACCCGTACGAACCCAGTAGGGTTCGTATTGGGCCTACTTGATACTCTCGTTCGAATCCGCTAAAACTACAACTTTGTGTGAACACCGTGTACTACAGCTCCACACGAAGAAGCCTTTCCTAAGGCTGAAATACCACTTAGCCTTTCCTAAGGCCAACACAATGCACACGGTTTTGAAAATACTCGCATAACGAAACCGAGTGATCCAGTCGAGACCAGGTGTGAAAACCAAGAACTCTCGATAAGATCGCTCACTCAGCGCATTTTTCTAGCACGAGAACCTTTCAATCGAGCTAGAAGTGACATCCACATCTCGACGAAAGTCTCCATTTCGAAATCTAGTGGAAATCACGAATTTGTTCGAAGAGCATAACCACAATTAGGAACGAAGTTGTTAAGTCAGGGGTGAAACCCGTATCTTTATAAACCGTTCCACTCTCTATAAAATGGTTTTCAAAAGCTCTTACCAAGGACTCGGCCATAACGATGACTCGAGCCACGCGATGACTAGGAGGACGAATGCCATGAGCTGCATCCCAGTGGAAGCATAGGTCTTCTAGGTCAACGCGCGTGCACGAACTTGTTGGGTATAGTTGGGTTACCTTGGGTAGTCGACGCCTAAACACCCGAGGCACTCCGATTATTTTACTAAGCCTACGACTCACCGGTTTTACGCTTTTATGAGCTTAATTACGCTTTATGTGTTTTATTATATGCCTTATCGATTTCTCGATTTATCAATTTTCGCTCCTTTTTTTACAAAACGCACAACTCGCACAGCCATCGCAATCTAAAACGAAAACCGAATGTTCGCAACAAAACTAATGTCTAAATGCTCGCTCTCTCTGCATCGCGTCCTCGCGTATTCTATACCGACATGTATGTGTACAAATATAAGCTACAACTAATTATATATATAAGCAAAACAATTGTGAGGGAACTTAGGAATTTCGTGTCTCCTATGTGGCTCCTATGTGAAGTCTATTATATTACTCGCTACAAGTTTTGATCGCGCTCAATCGCATCGCAAACTCAAAAATCATTATGATCGAATCTCACTCAAAATATCTCTCTGTCTAGATGCCTTCCCACGACTCTACCTCGAGACGAACAGCAAGGAGAAGAGCCAAACGAAGCGCTGAGAAGAGGATTGCCTCGCTTGTGGCCAAGGAAGTGGCCAAGGTCATTCCTCAAATTGTCGCTCAAGTGCACTCCCTTAGCAACTCTCGAACCCCGAAAGACTCTAAGACGGAAGCGCCGCAATCTGCTTTCCTCTACAAACACTTCAAAGCCTGTGACCCGATGGAGTTCACAGGTGAAGGAGGTGTGTCCCAGCTACCCCAGTGGTTCGATTCTATCGAAGTCAGCCTTCGTCAGAGTGGGTGTCCTGATGATTTTCGTACTACTTGCGCTACCGGAGTATTTCAATCGCGAGCACTCGGCTGGTGGACAGCCGAACGTAACAAATGTGGGATCTCCGCAGCTTACGCCCTCTCTTGGGATAAGTTTAAAGAACTCATGAAGGAAGAGTACTGCCCGCCCCACGAAGTCCATAAGCTAGAAGACGAATTTTGGGAAATCAAGCAAGTCAAAGGTGACAATGCTGGCTACACCGCAAGGTTCAAACAGCTTAGCATAATTTGCCCAAGTCAAGTCAATACTTCAGAAAAAGCCATCACGAAGTACATTCGCGGCTTGCCTGAATGTGTGGGCGATTTTGTCGAAGCTGCAAGACCTGCTACCATCGAAGAAACCTATCGTTTAGCCGCAGAAATCAACAGCAAACGAGTCTTAGACGGGTTTTTCTCCAAGAATCCTGTCAAACAAGCTTATAAAGCAATCGTCATCGACTCATCTGACGATTCTTCTGAAGATTCCTCCGACGATGTCTCCAGCGAATCATCAGACGAACCCTCCAACGACAACGGCACCTCATCTCAGGATTGCAACGAGCTCAGCCACAAGCAAAAGGAACCAAGCGTGGATGAAATTCCAAACCCCACACCGCTACGATTTGCTCCTATTCTGGGGAAGCACGCCTACACCGGAAGCCATCCTCTGTGTCTCATGTGTACGTATCATCACCAGGAGCTAACTGTCGCTATTGCGACAATTGCAACTGGTATGGTCCGCACGGGATCGCCACCTTGAGAAACTTCAGCAACAACCGCAGTCTCCGCAGAAGTACTCTACAGCAACGTTATTTTGCTTCTATTAATGTTGTAATAATACGAATTTTCGCCGTCAATTTCTTTTATGTGTGGAAACTTATTCTGTCTCTCAACGCATGTGGACTCTATTTCTCTCTTATACTCGCGCACAATCTAAATGCTAGCACTATGTATTATATAATGTATTTTACCCCTATTATGCGTTCTTGAGATAAGGTACGATAAACGTGCAAGAATCAAATTAGTCACGGGTGCACACGAGATTATTTTGGATTAGTGCACGAAGATCGTAGTGAGTTTCAATGATGTCTCAACGTTCAGGGCATGGTTAAGCGTGGTGGATACGCCGCTGGTACTTCCTATATATAAGCGTCTTGACCATGTCTGACAAAGTGTGACACCTAATCACGGGACGGAAGCGTATGGATTGAAACACGACGGTGTTTCGCCATGCTAACTGAAGTTGTGTGAAGAAAGTGCCATGTGGGGTTGGAACGTAGACCTATTATACTATTGTGGTTATTTTCGAAACACTACACTACATCGCAAGGCGTAACAATCTCAATCGCAACTCAAAGCGTGTAATCGCTAAGACTTTTCGTAAGTCAAACACGCCCACAATCGCATTATCGCAGGAATCTATCTCGCAAAATCGCAATCATTTATTATGTGTCTCGCGCTATTGCTTATTGTGTGTTCGCAATCTCAATCGCTTATTATATGGATCGCTATCGCTTATGGTGTTTCGCTAAATCACATATTTTGTGTGTATCGCTCCTTCGCTTACCGCTTACTGTGCATCGCTTGCTGTGAATCGCGTACCGTGAATCGCTTGACGAGTACCGCTCATCGCTCTTCGCCTTATCGCTTCCCGCACCTATCTCATCGCTTCGATGTTCTTATCACATATCGCTATCGCTTATTGCTATTTGTGTTATTTGTGTTATCTGCGTTATATTAGCACACATGACCTCACTTCACGGGACGAAACTCATATGGTTAAAGCATGGTGGATACGCCGCTGGTACTTCCTATATATAAGTGCTTTAGCCATATCAACAGACTTTTGTGGAAAAGGGCCATGTGGGGTCTAATGTTAGTTAAAATTTGTGGTGTTGTTTAATCTAATCAAATCAAATCGCATGACTTGCAACGCATTGACTGTCGCGTATCGCTCGACGGTTGTTGCTGCCACCTGTCGCTATCGCTCATCTCTTTTACGCTTGTTGCTCATCGCTTATTGCCGCCGTCTTCGCTTACTATGTTTGGTGTTTAGTGTGGTGTTATCAAATTTTCGCGTACACTTATCGCTTATCGCACTCGCTCGTGTCACTAAACTGAGTTCGAAAACGACCTCATCACTCAGTTCGCCTTTCAAGACTTGATCCAACCCTTCTCGTTTGGATCGAGTCATCGCAAATCCGTCTGTACTATGTCGACACGTATCAAACTGCCTCACGATACGGAAACAATATGGTTAAAGCATGGTGGATACGCCGCTGGTACTTCCTATATATAAGTGTTTTAACCATATTGTCGAACTTTTGTGGAAAAATGCCATGCGGGGCCGACCTTAAATTTAAATTTTTGGTATTATTAAAAGGCTTTGTCTACACGAATTTTAAACCGAGCTTTTCTTACCAAACTTTTTCTAAAAATTGATCAAAACCTTTGTACAAAACGAGATTATCTTATAACGTTGGTGTGACAATCGACTCAAGTTAATGCCGCGCGACAAGAAGATTTCGTAAAACGAGTTTTAAACACCCTAAAATCTTTTAGTAACCTAATAAAACCCCATTTATAGCACTGGTGTGAACATCGAAACAGTTTAACACCGCACTGTGGGAAGATTTTTCATAAACAAGTTTTCTCCAAACCCTTCCGAATTAATTAACTTTTTGAGAATTCAAAACACTTTTGGACCGCTTTTCGTGTGTTGCCATCTTTTGTTACACGAATCGCCTTACTCACTGGCCATCCGAATGGATTGCCACCCGGTCGACTGGCCATCCGCTCGGATTGCCGTCCGATCGGATAACCATCCGACACTTGGTTCACTCGCCACCATTTAACGCACTATCCAATGCTTACGCTATCTATCTGTAATCAGGCTATTCTCAGACGCGCTCCTTTCAATCCAACCAAGTTGTGTTTCCTTGCCGAGAACCGACTGTGAGTATACTCGAACCCCTTTTTATCGCATTTTGGGTGTAACATACGTTCTTATTAAATCAATTTATCAAAACGAATTATTCCATCAAACTAATTATCACTTGCGAAAAACTGTTATGCATATTTATACGTGATGCTAGTTACATACGTGTTAGGACTTATACTCGCGAGGTCCCACCTTAACTAGTATAGTACTATAGCACCCGACGGGGTCTAGTTAGGATGAATAGCAATCGCAATCGCAGCTCGAGTGACTTAGCTGGTAGTATCGGTCTTAAATGCATGTATGTTGAGGTATCTCGTTTATGTATTTGGTAATTCGCAGCACTTTTTATCTATTTACGCTACTCTATCAAAACTTGTATACTCGCCAATACTTTTGTATTGACGTTGTTTTAACGTATGTTGCAGGTTTAGTCGCAGTCTACATCAAATCAAGCTAGGAAGTCTAGAAACACACCAAAAATCTAGGTTGTCGAATTTGTATTGTTTGAGAGAACATGAAAATTCGTGACAGCTTATGTGATTGTACTTGTTTGTTAGTATGGGATAATGAACGCATTAAATACTGTCGCAATTTAGTTGTTATGGATTCTCTTGAGCAATCTGATTCACCTAGTGTCGCGCCCTGATGATTCCGCCATCGGTTGGGGTGTGACATCCTAGACGGAGCTCTACCCTGGTGGAACCTTCAGGTTCAGACTCTAGGAGAGGAAGCAGCATATGCTATGACTTGGGATGAAATGAAAGAACTGACGCGCAAGAAGTACTGTTCGAGAGCTGAGATTCAGAAGCTGGAAACCGAGTTCTGGAATCTAAAGATGGATGGTCCGAAGATTGCTGAGTTTGTGCATAGATTCCATGGCCTGTCTCGCGTTGTCCCCTACATGGTAGAACCGGAGTTCAAGCAAGTTGAAAGCTTCCTCTGGGGATTGGCACCCCAAATTATGAGCATGGTGACTACTTCGAAGTCTCCAACCATCACTGAAGCCATTGATTTGAGCGTGGCATTGACTGAAGAAGCGATTAGATTAAACAAGTTTTCAATCTCTGAGGGAAAGAAGAAGGAGACTCATGTCGAGTCGTTAGGAGAGAACAAGAGGAAGTTCTTGAATTTCAAGAAAGGTACCCAAGGAAACAACGGTGATAACAAGAAAAGAGATGCGAACCCACCAGCCGAGGTCAGGACTGGTGTTGCAAGTTCGGAGAACAAATGGAAAGGTTACATGTGCACTTTGCCTAAGTGTGATGTGTGCCAGTTCCATAATGCCGGCTAGTGTAGGTTTAGGAAATGTGAAAACTGTGGAAAGAATGGTCATTCAAAGGAGACGTGTTGGGCTGGTACTGGTCATGGAAACGGTGGTCAGAGAGGTAATGGTAATGGCAATGGGAACCGTGGTGGAAACGGTAATGGGAATCAGACCAGGAACCGTAACCAGGGAGGTAATGGTAATCGTGGTGGTTCTGGAAACCAAGCCGGTAATGGAAACCGCAACCAAGACAACAACCAGGGTGGTACTGGAAACAATCAAGGATGCTTTAGTTGCGGAGATGTTGGGCATTTCAAGCGAGATTGGCCAAAGAACAATCAAGCCCAAGGAAGAGTTTTCAACATTGGAGCTAGGGAAGCTCGCCAGGATCCGATCATAGTCACGGGTACGTTCCCCATCAACCAACACTTTGCATCTGTACTGTTTGATACCGGTGCTGACTATAGCTTTGTATCCCTAGAATTTAAGAATATACTTGGGTTAGTTGCCAGTATGCTAGATATTCCATACTCGATGGAACTAGCTAATGGAAAGCTAGTAGAGGCAAATGAAGTAATTAGAGGTTGTTTAATAGAGCTAGGAGAGCATGAGTTTACGCTTGATCTTCTGCTGTAACACCCCGAAAACGGGTTTGGTAATCAAACCACGTTAATATTAAAAGACGGGTAAAGTACCGTTAGTGGTAAAAGTAACCCGGTGAATATTAGGATTTTAAATATATAAACCTAATATTAAATAAAAGTTGTATAAAGGCTTTTAAGAAATTAAGTTTATAGAAGGCCCGAGCTAACGGGACTTAAAATAAACTAAGTCATAAATTTCCCCGAACCCACTAAGTTAACTAGGAATATTTAACCTAGTTAATTAGTGCGAATGATATTGGAATTAAGTGGGTTGTAGCCTACTTAATAAACTAACCAAACATGAGGGGCCACATTTGGATAACTTGAAAGTTGTAATATAAAATAGGCTAAACAAAATTAAAACACACATAGAGTGTGTTTGAGAATGTTCTGTTCGAACCCAGGAGGTTCCCCGGGAGCCAAAACCCTAATCTCATTAAAAATCATCAAATTGAAGGCTTAAACGAAGCTCAAATTCACAATTGAATGTGAATTAACGATCACCCAAGCTAGGGGATCATAAGGTATGTCAAATTTTGATGATTTATGAAGTTGTGAAAATGAATAATCATCATAATCGCGAATTATGAATGAATTATTGAAGCTATGACTGAATTAGTGATGTATTTTAGCTTAGGAACAAAACCCTAAGTGAAAATTATACATATGATGCTATAATTGGAATGATTTGATGATTTACCACACTAGGATAAGTGGGTATTAATCATATGATGAAATTGAGGATATAATTATGATTAGAATCATCATATCTGATAATAATCTGGAAATACTTGAACAAATTGAGTGTTTAAGTACATGATCATACTTTCTAGGAAATGGGTTTGTATGATAAAATGAAAATGATGATATATTATGATCAAAATGATGTTTGATATCATCATGTGTTAATCAAATGAAGTTGATTATAATATAGTCAACTTGATTTCATAAGTAGTTAAAACGGTAGAATAAGAAGGATGCTTACCGTATTGTAGCAAAGTAATAAAACAAGTAATTAAGCTACATCATGTAATTACTTTTGTCAATAGGCAGTTTGACTTTTTAAAGTTAAAATGACCTTTTATATGATCGAATGATAATTTCGACATAAAGATCGTAGGATGGAATAGTCGTGAATGACTATGACTAGCCTAACCATCTTACAACTTACAATGATAGTTTGACGCTTGACAAGCTAGGTGAAAGCTTGGGAAGGAAGCGGGTCAAACGAACCAAGAATGAAGGAAAAGCATAATCTGGATGCTAGGTAAGTCAAAGCTTACACCTTTTATTAAATACCTATTGGTTTTATTGGATATGAATAATAAAATTCATCTTTGAATTCGAATGTTCCGACACGACATATGCGGTTCGGAACAAAAGACAATGATATTAAACCATGTTGAATGGTTAAAAAGAGCTAATATGAATATATAGTCATGTAATGACTAATAAATATCGAGTTTTGAATGATTACCTTATAAGGTAGACCAATACAAATAATAAGGGTAAAACGGTAATTCGGTCACTCGTTGATGATAACCGTTAGTTTTTGAAGGACACTTTATGACGTAAGACATAAAGGGGTCAAAAGAATAAAGAAATGAATTATAAGAAAAAGGACCGCACGGTGTGAACCGGAGCGAGTCATGTAGATGAGATGATAATAAATCCATCTCGCAAAGATACATGGTCATTTAGACCAAACGGGTCAAACGGTGAAAATATCACCCTTTGACAATATCGACTAATGGTTTGTCGAGTTGTACGATTATAGGAATAAATATCGAATGGATATTTACATCGCTATTACTTAGCGGCTACTAAGGCAATATATCGAAACGGGTCAATATATTGATTCGGTCCAGTTATGTGTAATAGGTTAACTACTCATTTAGAACGAAAGGTTCATTAAGAGTTAAATAAAGTAAAAATAGACATTTGGTTACTTTAATGAGTAACCGAATGATTCAAGTGATGGTCATTGTGATTTGAAACATAATGGCTTTTCAAACAAAATCATAGTTAAAAAGAGGGATTTTGGGTCAAACATGCTTTCAAAAGTCCTTCATCGTAAATGAAAGGCTAAAATGGACCAAAACGCCCTTGTAAGCTAAAATGAGCAAACGACCTTTAAAGGTTGTTTGGAAACGAGTTTTATGGTTAAATAAATACTTAGAATAAGTATCAAAAGTGAAGGATGTAAATCTTTGGTCAATTGACTCTATAAGAGTCTTTTCCTAAAATAATGATCCGAGGGGTAAAACTTGAAATTTATAAATTTTCACATTAAATCCGACACAAATATAGTTGTGTAGGAAGATTTTTTGATAAGAAATGTGGTAATAAAATGCTAGAAACGAATGAAAGCGATTCATGTATAGAATATGCTTAAAATCCCTTAATGGGTAAAAATAAGCATTTAAGTAAAAACGGGTTTAAGAATGTATATAAACCCGGGATTTGAATCTAGTACGATAGATAACATTGACTTTATAAAGTTTATGAGAAATTGAGATCAAACAAACATGTTTGTTTGATTAATACACGAATGGGTCAACAGTTCATAATTACATTTTAAGCCGAAGGCTTAAAAGTCTAAAATTTTGTTAATTAGGATGTCGGATGTTAACTCCATATGATGGAGAATTAATTTACGGTCACGTAGGAAGAAACGTGACGCGAAACAGATCAAAAACGAGAAAGTTATGTCCGTTTTCGTGTTAAATATATATATGGGTTATCAGTTGCCATAACCCAGACAAGTTATTTGGTCATCTGGGTTATCAGTTGCCATAACCCAGACAAGTTATCTACTCATTTGGGTTATCAGTTGCCATAACCCATACGAGTTACCTGGTCATCTTATTGAGCTTTCGGGCTTAGCTAGATTAGTTATAGATTTCATATAACTAACATATATCATGATTTATGATATGTAGGTAATAATTGGAGTATTTAGGATGACGATCAAGCTCAACGAATAACCGAACACCATCAAGATTCAAGCTTCCGTGAAAAGTTTCATCGTCACATTTTAAACGGCGAATGAAATTACAAAATGTTGAAATGTTATAGTTATTAAAATGTTTTAACAAACTCGCATTTTTAAGTGTGTGTTTAATCTTAAATACACTATTATAATCGAAATTTATATGATAATCGTATGAAATGGACTAAGGTACTTACAAGTTGGTATGAGAGCCCTGGTTTAAGAGATTCAAGTATGGTGGGGAAAAAAACTATGCTTGGACTTAAACCTTATGCTCTTGATAAAGATTGGTGTTCGGTTCGAAGCTTGATCGCAAAATCCGGTAAGTTATTCTGTATGTTAACGGTCTAGCATGTAAAGTGTTGAAAACAACATATAGGGTTATCTTGTAAAACACGTTACCCCAAAGAAAGCGATAAAAGACCGATATAGTTAAACGAATTGCGTGTGTTAACACGTGTCGTAGAAAGCCTTGTACTATACTACGGGCGCTTATAAAGATCAAAGTTACTAATATTTGTAAATGTTTTAAGTTGAAGGAACCTCGCATTGGAAGATGACGAGAGTTTAAGGAATTATCGATGCAGTAAAGAAATAGTCTGAAGTATGACAAGTAAGTTATACACGCCAAAGATATGAATCAAGAAACGACCTCGAATAAGCGATCGAACAACAAGGAAAGTTATCAGGGCAAGTATCTACAAGGTACACGTCTTAAACTTATAGTACAACAAAAAATATGCAACAAATACATAGTGAATGACAGTTGCATATCCAAGATAAAACTTGGAAAACCTGGATAGGATTCCTATTTAGGATGAGGTTCCAAGAGAAATTCCGTAGAGATACGTATTATTCACAGTCGTGAGTAATAAGACAATAACTGAATTTAATTAAATATAAACTTGGACGAAAATAATCATCCAAGTAAGTATTCTCAATAAGATCCAATTGAGAATAGTAAAGATCACATCAACGAATGTGATTGTATAAATGGTTATAAAAAGGGACATTGTATATGTTTAAGGATAAAACGGGTAAAACTAATACTTGTTAATTGACAATTAAATAAAGTTTTACCAAATGAAATCATAAATATGGAAATAAATCGAGAGATTACTTACATGGGACGTGATGTGGTAATTATAATTAGGGCATGTGTACCATGTGTTGATCGCTTACTCTAGCCAAGTAAGTAGTGAACACATGATACCATGAGCTTATTATAATGAGCACAGTTATGTCCGATGTGGTAAGGTCGAAACGAATAAAAAGTTAAAAGAACCTTGGGGTCAAGAAATCTTATGGGCATACTCGTATAAATGGTTTTCGAGGGAACCATAAAAACGATATATGGCGCGCATAGAAATAGATAACCCAAGTGAATAGTGAAATAAGTCATAATGGACGAAAGAGCCATGGTTGACAAAAAGGGGCATGTAAAACCAAAGGATAAATGACCCGCGGGGTCATAGAAACGAAGGTATTACCCAAAAAAAAAAATATAACTGTCATTCAGAATTTAAAAGACCATCAAGCATGGTCACATAAAGAATAAAGGTTTGGTTAAATAAAGCGATGGATTTCGCTAAGACAACCAAACAAGTCAAAACGAAGTCTTAATGCATACCTAAATGGTTGCATTAATAATGAATTCGGTAAATCACCCGGTTGATGGGTAGGAAATTAAACACATGCATAAACCGAGAGACGGGAACGCGGATTGAAAGTCAAAGGACTCGGATTATGAGTTATGACTAAAAGACTATAAAATTTCGCAAATAGGAATTTGTGATAATAATGTTCAACTATTTTGAGGTTGAACGGGTTGAATAAAGAATAAATTTGATTGTTTATAAGTGATGGATTTCACTTTAACAAGTCAAACGGGTTGAATACAATATAATGTCGAAAGCATTATCTGAAAGAAAACGATTGTTGTCACGAACTACAGTCAAGGTTAACGGATCTTAAACTTGAACCCAAATGATTTTCAAACATAAACAGGGTTCCTTGACACCAAATATGTATTTTAAGAATGACATAAGTTAAAAAAAAAACGTTAGACTAAAATTCAGTTTTAGTAAGAAATAACGTTTTCACAAATATGAATATTCTGAGAGGAATTGAAATAGTAAATATTAAAAGATACAGGTCTTGACACCGATAAGCGCAAGACGATACATTCGAAAAGAGATATTTTCGATAATGAAAGGTTGAAATAAACTTAAACATGACGTGACGTGATCACGGTCAAGAAAAGTAATGTGAAGTATAATCACATTATAGCCCAAGCGATGGGTATAAGGTAACTGGACTAATAAGTCTAGTTAGTGAGGCCGGTTAAGGTCAAAATTTAAATTGAGAATTTCGATAATACGCTTTTTATCATGATAATAGCGTGGAATAAACAAAATCAATAAATTTACATGATCAAGTGGCCAAATTGGTGACTCGATCAAGTAAACGACAAAGGCCCATGAGACCTTAATAATAGAAAATACTGATCAACTATTTTGAGGGATCATGATACAACCCAAGCGAAGTATCGGGAAGTCAATTCAAACAAAAGAGTTTGTTTGTTAAAAGTGAAAGATTTCACTAAAGACCTTTAAACAGGTTAAAATAACGAATTCATGAAGAGTCCGAAAGTATAAAAGCAATGGACTTCGCTAAATTAACTAAACAAGTGGAAATAACTAGATTATGTTATTTCGATTTGCATTATTTCGTATGAAATGCATATATGCTTAGTAACCAAAAAGATATTACCATATTTTTATGGTAATGATAACAATTGGTTAAAATATGAGAAATGCTCAATTGATAACGAAATCAAGAGCATTGAGTTTAAACTCAATGAACTATGCAATAAAGGTTTCGAGGACAAAACGTCATTAAGGGGAGGGGGTAGACTTGTAACACCCCGAAAACGGGTTTGGTAATCAAACTACGTTAATATTAAAAGACGGGTAAAGTACCGTTAGTGGTAAAAGTAACCCGGTGAATATTATAATTTTAAATATATAAACCTAATATTAAATAAAAGTTGTATAAAGGCTTTTAAGAAATTAAGTTTATAGAAGGCCCGAGCTAACGGGACTTAAAATAAACTAAGTCAGAAATTTCCCCGAACCCACTAAGTTAACTAGGAATATTTAACCTAGTTAATTAGTGGGAATGGTATTGGAATTAAGTGGGTTGTAGCCTACTTAATAAACTAACCAAACATGAGGGGCCACATTTGGATAACTTGAAAGTTGTAATATAAAATAGGCTAAACAAAACTAACACACACATAGAGTGTGTTTGAGAATGTTCTGTTCAAACCCAGGAGGTTCCCCAGGAGCCAAAACCCTAATCTCATTAAAAATCATCAAATTGAAGGCTTAAACGAAGCTCAAATTCATAATTGAATGTGAATTAATGATCACCCAAGCTAGGGGATCATAAGGTATGTCAAATTTTGATGATTTATGAAGTTGTGAAAATTGAATAATCATCATAATCGCGAATTATGAATGAATTATTGAAGCTATGACTGAATTAGTGATGTATTTTAGCTTAGGAACAAAACCCTAAGTGAAAATTATACATATGATGCTATAATTGGAATGATTTGATGATTTACCACACTAGGATAAGTGGGTATTAATCATATGATGAAATTGAGGATACAATTATGATTAGAATCATCATATCTAATAATAATCTGGAAATACTTGAACAAATTGAGCGTTTAAGTACATGATCATACTTGCTAGGAAATGGGTTTGTATGATAAAATGAAAATGATGATATATTATGATCAAAATGATGTTTGATATCATCATGTGTTAATCAAATGAAGTTGATTATAATATAATCAACTTGATTTCATAAGTAGTTAAAACGGTAGCATAAGAAGGATGCTTACTGTATAGTAGCAAAGTAATAAAATAATTAATTAAGCTACATCGTGTAATTACTTTTGTCAATAGGCAGTTTGACTTTTTAAAGTTAAAATGACCTTTTATATGATCGAATGATAATTTCGACATAAAGATCGTAGGATGGAATAGTCGTGAATGACTATGACTAGCCTAACCATCTTACAACTTACAATGATAGTTTGACGCTTGACAAGCTAGGTGAAAGCTTGGGAAGGAAGCGGGTCAAACGAACCAAGAATGAAGGAAAAGCATAATCAGGATGCTAGGTAAGTCAAAGCTTACACCTTTTATTAAATACCTATTGGTTTTATTGGATATGAATAATAAAAGTCATCTTTGAATTAGAGTGTTCCGACACGACATATGCGGTTCGGAACAAAAGACAATGATATTAAACCATGTTGAATGGTTAAAAAGAGCTAATATGATTATATAGTCATGTAATGACTAATAAATATCGAGTTTTGAATGATTACCTTATAAGGTAGACCAATACAAATAATAAGGGCAAAACGGTAATTCGGTCACTCGTTGATGATAACCGTTAGTTTTTGAAGGACACTTTATGACGTAAGACATAAAGGGGTCAAAAGAATAAAGAAATGAATTATAAGAAAAAGGACCGCACGGTGTGAACCGGAGCGAGTCATGTAGGTGAGATGATAATAAATCCATATCGCAAAGATACATGGTCATTTAGACCAAACGTTCACGATGACATTGAGTGAGGACCTATTCTACCCTCCTCGATGACCGTGAAGCGTCGCAAAGTAACGCATATTCGAAACGAAACCTGGTTATTGTATCGCAAATTTGAAATATGTATATATATATACGACCCAACGTGGCTAATTATAATAAATATATGAAAATGTGGATGAGAATGTGTAACCAAACTATCGCAACGACAATCGAAAAGGAACGCCAAAACTCAGCTTGCCGGAAGCGTTTAATCGAATGGCACTTCGATCGGGCAGCCATCCGATCGGACAGCCATCCGATCGGACAGCCATCCGATCGGACAGCCAACCGATCGGATAGCCATCTGATCCAAATCACTGCACCACCTCCTCTCCTCTCTTGCCTATAAATAGCACTTGTCACATCACTTGAACAAGTGATGTGACTGCTCTCACTCGACCAACACGCTTTGGGGCTATTTTCTCTCGATTTCTCGCAATTCTTGTATGTTTACAACTCAAATCTTGTACTTCTTTGATCCACACACACTTCTTCATCTTTTTCACCTTTGAATCTTAACTTTTAACCATGAAATCAATGGATTTGAGGTGTTCTAGGGTGAGGTCATCATGGAATTCTTATGAACTTCAAATGTTTGCCTCATTCCACCAAGAATAACTCAGATCTGAAGGATTTCCACATGATTTCACTACGATTTCGCATAGATCTAGACACTTCAATGATAAAAGGATTGAAAGAAACTTTTTCAACTCTTTTACACTCAATGCACTCAAAACTGATGGAATCAGAGCTCGTTCCGATCTTCTACTCATTCTAAGTGAAGTGTTGGTTCCAAGTCTGATTCTGTCTAAAGAGACAACCAATTTAGGGTTAAGCATGAACAATCATTACGGACAGTTAACTGATCGGACCAGGGTGATTCCGGTTCAATCGGAAGACTTGGTTCGTAATGGAGTTCTGTTGTTTGGCACGTTATCTCATCCTCTTGATCAAAACCACAAGCTTTCAAAACAATCAAGTGTCAAGACGATCAAGGCAGTTGGAACGGAATGCCGTCCGATCGGATTACCACCAGATCGGACAGCCACCCGATCGGCTTGCACTTGGTTCCTCACTTAAACTATCATTTCAACTTTTCAAAGTCTTGAACGTCGAACGGATTGCCGTCCTATCGGATTGCCACCCGATCGAACGACCATCCGACCATGTGATGTTTAGGACTTCGACACTTAAACAATTTTTAGCATGATCAATACATAGTCAGTTCCAATCGGATTGCCACCCGATCGGATTGCAATCCGATCGAGTGATAAACTGCTGTGAACTTGTTCACACTAAGTGTCCTACTAATCGGATCGTCACCCGATCGACCGACCGACCGTTCGATCGACCGACCGACCTGAAAGGTATAGATACTTCACTGTTCTCAAAACGCTACAACGAAAACTTCAAAAGGCAAACCAGCATACACAAACACCTCTTCACCAAACAAGGCGACAATCCAATTGAATGGTCATCCGATCGGATGACCATCCGAACGGATTGCCACCCGGTCGACTGGCCATCCGATCGGATTGCCGTCCGATCGGATAACCATCCGACACTTGGTTCACTCGCCACCATTTGACGCACTATCCAATGCTTACGCTATCAATATGTAATCAGGCTATTCTCAGACGCGCTCCTTTCAATCCAACCAAGTTGTGTTTGCTTGCCGAGAACCGACTGTGAGTATACTCGAACCCCTTTTTATCGCATTTTGGGTGTAACATACGTTCTTATTAAATCAATTTATCAAAACGAATTATTTCATCAAACTAAGTATCACTTGCGAATAACTGTTATGCATATTTATACGTGATGCTAGCTACATACGTATTAAGACTTATACTCGCGAGGTCCCGCCTTAACTAGTATAGTACTATAGCACCCGACGGGGTCTAGTTAGGATGAATAGCAATCGCAATCGCAGCTCGAGTGACTTAGCTGGTAGTATCGGTCTTAAATGCATGTATGTTGAGGTATCTCGTTTATGTATTTGGTAATTCACAGCACTTTTTATCTATTTATGCTACTCTATCAAAACTTGTATACTCGCCAATACTTTTGTATTGACGTTGTTTTAACGTATGTTGCAGGTTTAGTCGCAGTCTACATCAAATCAAGCTAGGAAGTCTAGAAACACACCAAAAATCTAGGTTGTCGGATTTGTATTGTTTGAGAGAACATGAAAATTCGTGACAGCTTATGTGATTGTACTTGTTTGTTAGTATGGGATAATGAACGCATTAAATACTGTCACAATTTAGTTGTTATGGATTCTCTTGAGCAATCTGATTCGCCTAGTGTCGCGCCCTGATGATTCCGCCATCGGTTGGGGTGTGACATCCTAGACGGAGCTCTACCCTGGTGGAACCTTCAGGTTCAGACTCTAGGAGAGGAAGCAGCATATGCTATGACTTGGGATGAAATGAAAGAACTGATGCGCAAGAAGTACTGTTCGAGAGCTGAGATTCAGAAGCTGGAAACCGAGTTCTGGAATCTAAAGATGGATGGTCCGAAGATTGCTGAGTATGTGCATAGATTCCATGGCCTGTCTTGCGTTGTCCCCAACATGGTAGAACCGGAGTTCAAGCGAGTTGAAAGCTTCCTCTGGGGATTGGCACCCCAAATTATGAGCATGGTGACTACTTCGAAGTCTCCAACCATCACTGAAGCCATTGATTTGAGCGTGGCATTGACTGAAGAAGCGATTAGATTGAACAAGTTTTCAATCTCTGAGGGAAAGAAGAAGGAGACTCATGTCGAGTCGTCAGGAGAGAACAAGAGGAAGTTCTCGAATTTCAAGAAAGGTACCCAAGGAAACAATGGTGATAACAAGAAAAGAGATGCGAACCCACCAGCCGTGGTCAGGACTGGTGTTGCAAGTTCGGAGAACAAATGGAAAGGTTGCATGGGCACTTTGCCTAAGTGTGATGTGTGCCAGTTCCATAATGCCGGCCAGTGTAGGTTTAGGAAATGTGAAAACTGTGGAAAGAATGGTCATTCAAAGGAGACGTGTTGGGGGCTGGTACTGGTCGTGGAAACGGTGGTCAGAGAGGTAATGGTAATGGCAATGGGAACCGTGGTGGAAACGATAATGGGAATCAGACCGGGAACCGTAACCAGGGAGGTAATGGTAATCGTGGTGGTTCTGGAAACCAAGCCAGTAATGGAAACCGCAACCAAGACAACAACCAGGGTGGTACTGGAAACAATCAAGGATGCTTTAGTTGCGGAGATGTTGGGCATTTCAAGCGAGATTGCCCAAAGAACAATCAAGCCCAAGGAAGAGTTTTCAACATTGGAGCTAGGGAAGCTCGCCAGGATCCGAACGTAGTCACGTGTACGTTCCCCATCAACCAACACTTTGTATGTGTACTGTTTGATACCGGTGCCGACTATAGCTTTGTATCCCTAGAATTTAAGAATATACTTGGGTTAGTTGCCAGTATGCTAGATATTCCATACTCGATGGAACTAGCTAATGGAAAGCTAGTAGAGGCAAACGAAGTAATTAGAGGTTGTTTAATAGAGCTAGGAGAGCATGAGTTTACGCTTGATCTTCTACTGTAACACCCCGAAAACGGGTTTGGTAATCAAACCACGTTAATATTAAAAGACGGGTAAAGTACCGTTAGTGGTAAAAGTAACCCGGTGAATATTAGGATTTTAAATATATAAACCTAATATTAAATAAAAGTTGTATAAAGGCTTTTAAGAAATTAAGTTTATAGAAGGCCCGAGCTAACGGGACTTAAAATAAACTAAGTCATAAATTTCCCCGAACCCACTAAGTTAACTAGGAATATTTAACTTAGTTAATTAGTGCGAATGATATTGGAATTAAGTGGGTTGTAGCCTACTTAATAAACTAACCAAACATGAGGGGCCACATTTGGATAACTTGAAAGTTGTAATATAAAATAGGCTAAACAAAATTAAAACACATATAGAGTGTGTTTGAGAATGTTCTGTTCGAACCCAGGAGGTTCCCCAGGAGCCAAAACCCTAATCTCATTAAAAATCATCAAATTGAAGGCTTAAACGAAGCTCAAATTCACAATTGAATGTGAATTAATGATCACCCAATAGGAAAAACTAATTGAGACACCCAAGTGATTCTGCACAAACCCTACAAATTTCAGAACAATCAGAATCAGGATCAGGGCCCCTAAAACTCAGGGGGGGCATTCCCAACTCGACGATTATCCTTATAAGTTATAAAAATCGAATTTAATCATTCCGTCGACTCAGCTAGCCTACACACACACGCGGCAAGCATATGGTGATTTCGTGTCCCTTGCGCACCGAAAGGGATTTGGGCTTACGGTGCGCAAGGGGGTCAAAATTCGAGTATAAATAGCAGGCATTAGGACTTGATTCTGTGCGTTCGTTAGACGACCTAATTCAATTTGTACGTCGAGTTATTTTAGAAACAATCTCAAAATCACTAATTAGTATAACGGGGTGCTGCTACGATACAGGGTATTAACTCGATCGCTGCTACGATTCAATGTCCGATCGATGGAAACTATCGATGGATGTTTTAGTACTATCCTTTGTCATTAGTCGTGATTCCGACCGGATGTTTGAGTACCACCCGAATTCGGGGAATACTCTGTCATTCGTTGTGAATCCGATGGATGTTTAAGTGATTGCACTTTGTCATTCGTTGTGAGGGTTTTAATCTCGTGAGTTATCGTAATTGCTATATTAAGTTACCTACCTAGTTCGTATGCACTAGGTTACAAGGCTAAATCACTAGGCTAAGCTCTGCATGTATAAATCTGCAATATATCAAGGCTTATCTGTAGACTAAACTTGGGCCGTATGAATCTGCATGATTATAATGTGAGTCATTCTCTTTTTATCAATTATTTTACAATACCTCAAATTATTTTCAAAAGTTATAATTACAGGGACTAAGTCGTGGATATCTTGAATCACTGGCTAGTGGGGTATTGTGCACATTACTAATTTTCTCCCAGTTAGGTTCATTGACCTACTAGGGATAATCATCACTATTTAGGTTCATTGACCTAATAGTGGTATGACCATCGTCACCATTGTGACATGTCACCATTGTGACACGGCGCCAGATAAAAATAAGATGGAAGCCATTGTAATCACTCTTATGCTGTAATTAATAACTATGCATCATTTTATGTAAATAGAATGATTCACTCAGTATTTCCCGCTGACAAAACCTTTTTAAAACGCGTTTCAGGTAATTACAGTAGATTGGATTAAAAGATGGATACGACACTGAAAGGCATCAAGAAGTGGCTTATTTATTAATTAAATCAAATTAAGAAATATTGTTTTATGTAATAAAATTTATCTTTATTAAAGCTAACATTGTAAAACATGGGTTTATCTCATTTATTTAATAAATAAAAATCCGGTGTTTTCTAAACTCTGATATTTTTCCTAACTCACGGTCCTGATGAAATTTCCGCTGCAACGTTTTCAAAATAATCACCGGTACCACTGGGCTGTTCGCGACTCCCGATTCCGTCCAGGGTGGGTCGGGGGCCGTGACAGAAGGTGGTATCAGAGCCACTGCTTTAAGCCTTTAGGTTTTATGACAATAAAACCTAAGTTGTATAAAACAGTTAGGAGATTGCTGTTAACTGGTAGCACACATGATAGCATTTAGACTTGAACTTAAGAAAAGATGCCTTAGTATTAACTTCAAAATAATCTTAAGTACTTATGTGAATAAATTATGATGAGTTTTTGTATGCCATAAGAATGGTAATTAGAATATTGCAAGATACAATAAATAAGCAATAACATTTAATTGCTATTAATTATTGCTTATTAATATTACTTGATCTAGAATAAAGATATGTTACGGAAATACAAATTTCCCAAATTCTGGATAAAAGCCTAATAAAAGAGGCACTTTTAAAAATACTATTTATGGGAAATAGAAAATTTTCTCCGGCAAGACTGGGTATGGTGTAGTAGACTCTCCAGTTTGTCCGGATATACTGAGGTTACCGCTCCGGCGCGAACCGGATAAGACGGGGTATATAATATGTCAAACAAGTGACAAGATTTCCCTAAATAGTATCATGACCAGATATCTGACTGGTTTTTGGAAATATGAATCTGTTAAATACATTGACTTGATAGATGGTATGTTTATTTCAGCATGTGAAATATGTAAGAAATTTCAAAAGTCAATTTGGAATAAAGCACAAGCATCTGTGTCTAGATTTCTATATCAGGAATCTCTTTTCCTATATCAAACATTATTTCGTTTGATCATATACCTCGTAACTCGAGCGACAATAATAACAATAGAAACCCTTTTAAGTTGGAATATCCTCAAAAGTATAAAGAATTTCCAAATACGTTACCATAAGCTATTAACGCAAGTAATAAGCACGTAAAATTTTGCTAGTGCACAAGAAAACACAGGAAACTTAAATTATACGTCCACAGACGTCAAAGTATATCACACACAACTTTCGAAGCAAGACCTTTGGAAAATATAAATTGGGCATGATGACACCAATGTTAATTCCACCAGTAGAAGAATTACTAATCTAAAAAAAAAAAAAAAACACTTTGCCACATGATCCTACAAAATGAATATCGCTAAGGTACGTTGTAACAAGATTTCACAACCATCAGTGTACAGTAATTATCACTACAAAAGGAGTCACATACCTTTGCAAATTCCCTATTTCATTTTATTCACATTCCCTGGTAATTTCACTTAACAACAATTATCACACGAAATTTCAGATAAAAGTTTTTATATTTCTTTCATTGAAATTCTGACTTTTGCATATAATAAATTAACTTTCGTATTTCTACTTCCCCTAAAGGTCATCATACCATGAGGATTTCTTTCATAATAAAAAATATTGATCTATTTCATTTCTTGGTAAATTTACACGTTACACATGCACTGTTTGTTGTGCATGTGATTCGCTTGCTTTATAAAGACCACAGGAGGGCTTCATTCCGATTTGTTATTTTATCCAAACTCAAATATCATTCCACTCTTTGTACTGTGAACCGCATTATTGCAAAACAATAACTTCTTGATATCGAGTCAATGAATTTCTTGAAAAATTTAATTTTCTTTGACATACATAGTTTCTATTGTGACCATGTCCGAACTTTCTTATTTTAAACTTGTTTTGTTTAAATCAAATTCAAATTATTTGACTTACTCACATTACATATTCATTTCAAGATCCCATATGATGGATGGAAGCTATCATATTCAAAATAGTCCCAACAAGCACTTCATTTGTTTTGAACCATAATAGGCTTGTTTAGTCTTCGACTTCATTGAATCATTTCTTTTATCACGATCACCTTGTATTAACGTTTTCACAAAATTTAAAGTTTACACTAATCTCGTTTATATATATCATATACGGATTTAATTATTTATATATTTATAAAAGTCATCTTATCACAAATCGTGTGTTAAGATAATGATACACAAATTCTTGTCATATTACAGTGTATCTCTTAATGATTCTTACAACATCAATCTAGCCTTTCGTGATAATTATTGCTTTAACATCTTCAATCGAAAAACATTATATAAAATTAATTATATATGGAAACTTACATAAGGGATTACAAAATAGTATTACTATATTCTTATTAAACCATTGAGGTAAAGAATTTATATTTATCTATTCATATACTAAAGCAAAATAATGGTTGACTATTTGACCATGACGTGGCTACTCTCTTTGGCCAGATAATTGAGAATTTTGGGCGGCATTTTCCTTTTCCTCATTCCTCCTTCATTTGTGAAACCGCCTATTTTTGTTCATCAATAAGGAAACCTCAATCAATCTTCAATCACCTCAAATCGTTTCTCCAAAATTAGGAAGCCGTTTCCTTAATCGATTAATTCAAATCACGAATTGCTTCATCGATTTGTATTGGACAGATTAATATTGGCGATTAAACATGGATACGATCACGAATATGATACTCTTTTCTAAACCCTAGATCTTAATCTTCTTCCTTCTGATGTACTCTTCCTCTTCTCTTCTGATCTAGATGATTCAAGCTTCCATGATCAGGTAAGAAATCTTCTTTTGCTAATTGTTAATCCTTTTGTTCATCTGTTCGACGTTATATCTTTCTTTCCGTCTTTCTTTTTTTCTCTCCAAACCCTAGGTCATCTCAAGAATTCCAGCCTTCACTCTCATCGGAATTTCTCATCTCTCCGTCTTTCTTTGTTTATTTTGATCTGTTGCAATTGAGTTTTGTTTAAAGTTTCTTTTACCCTGATTAGATATTTGGAAAAAAGTTTAGTTCTTTGCTATTTGGGGATTTTGATTTTACTTTCTTTTTTCTCAAGAAACAATCTTCATTTTTCTTTTACTTCTGGGCTTTTGTTGCAGGTTGTTTTTTTAATCTGATTTAATTGTGTTTTGTTTACCCTGATTAGATACTTGGGAAAAGTTTGATTCTTTGCTAATTTGGGATTATGGTTTGATTCTCATATTATTGACTAATTTTTGTTTTGACCCTTTTAGTTCTTGCTGGGTTGAAGGAGAAATTTGCAGAGGCTATGAGGAGAGATGATGTAAAAGCCATAGTTTTGACTGGTATGTTTTTGATTCGAGCTTTTAGTTTAATTGAATTTTGTTTTTTTTTCTTATTTAGGGTTTGTTTGGTAAAACTGATCATCTTATGATAACCATGATTTAATTTAATAGTAGTTGAAAACAAAACTATGGTATGTATATCGAAAGAAAATTCAAATGAATCTATTGATTAGTTTTTTTTTCTGTTTTTTCTTGAACAAATGTGACACCCAGACAAGAGAAGGTTTGCTTACATCAACAAAATAAGGTGATATTAAATACAAAAATGATGTAAAACGTTGTTGCTAATTTATCCGTAATGTCTTTAAATTTGTCTTTTTTGTTAAATAATGTTTTCTATCAACTACTTTCAATTTAGATGGAGTATATATACTTAATTCTGTAATCAAAATAATGACTTCCATGACTAAATTCGATTTCTCTTACTTTGTGAAGGCAAAAATGGGAGATTTTCTGGTGGATTCGACATCAACGTTTTTCAAAAAGTTCACACGACTGGTGCGACTTCATTAGATATGTATTTTTTTGACCCTTTACAGTAATTATCGTGCTTCACAAACATGTATCGAAAAATTAACTGTTTTCTTTGCAGGAGACATATCTCAACTACCCGATGTATCTGTTGAACTTGTGAGCAACACACTCGAAGGTTTTATATGAACTTAAATGTTATTAGTTTCCCATACTCTTTGGTTAACCATTTGAGTCCAAATTTCTAACACTGTTAGAATTTTTTGTTAAATGACCAAATTACCCCTATAATTAAAAAATAAATAAAACAACTAATTTATAACTCCTCATTCATCTTTCTCCTCTAAACACCAGATTTTTTCTCATTCATCTCAGGTTAAATGGGAAACAAACTTTTATTCCTTGGCGGTTACTCAAAGGAGACCTTTGATAATGTTACAGGTTTGTTTATATTAATCTTCGAGGGATAGTAATGCTATTGGACATGAATTATTTAATTTTTATAGGACCTTATGATATATAATTAATTTGTAGTGTGTTTCATTGATCTTGAGTCACAAGTGACTGGGGTTTTGGAAGCCACATGAAAAAAATCGGGTAACTCATGAATCTTTCGGTTGTGCGTGTGAGTAATTATGTGGCATTTTGTATAAATCGTTTAACATGGTAATCATTTGCTTGTGATGCATCTTTTAGGTAGCTTGTGGTGGGCAATCTGTGACATTGGTTGGTTCAAAACTTATAATGTTCGGGGGAGAGGGCAAACATAGACTGCTTTTGAATGACTTTAATGTCCTTGATCTAGAGATAATGCTTTGGAATGTTACCGAGACCACGTAAGTATATTCGTTGGAAGAATCCATTGAGAGGCTTTTTGCATCGATTTCTTCGCTGGAAAATGATAGCAATTCGATGTGTTGTTGCAGTTTTTAAATGGTCAACGAACTTGTGTCCCTCGCCGGTGACCAACTCCCTGTTCCGGTAAGTCGGATAAGTTATAAATTCATAGTTACAATTTATTTCTTGGAAATATATCTAAATTTTTTTGACTAAAAGAATTTTTAGAATAAATAAATTTCGCCAGCCTTTTTTTGGGTTAATAATTTCAGATTGATGATATGGAAAGCCTTGATATTATCAAAATTTGTGGGTGATTTTGGGTTGGAGCTTCCATATTTATATCGGAGGTTGGCGTGAGCCGGTGGCTAATGTGTCGGCTCAAAGTTTCACGGTTTTGGGATTACCCTACCCGGTTCGGAGGAGGTGTCGAACCGAATGGTGGAGAATACCATGTCGAGTCTGCTCAACTGGGTCGCGTACGCTCATCGAGTCGTCTTCGAATCAATAAGGTGGTAAGTCTCTTTAAGACAAAGATATTTATTCTCACAGTCTCTTTAATTGAAGTTGTTGTAATCCTTGGAACATGAAGGTATAATATTGTTTTTATCTTATTAAAAAAAACTTCACTTTATTGTTAAATTCATGTTTAGAGCATTCAAACAGGACTGCGCAGTTTACGGCTTGTGGATAGATAGGAAAACTTTGGTTACCAGTTTTTACCTTTGATAATATAATTACAGGTTGATTGTCCATAGATTGGAAAACTTTGTAGACTATGATTATTATTCGAACTTTACTTGATTTGGAATCTAAGGGTACACTCAAATTACTTATTTATCAATCTGTATATATAGTCTCGCCACTTTCTGACCTTGCTTTCTCTACAGCCAAAAAGTTTACTTCTGGATGCATCTGGAAAACTCAGTTACGGATTTTATATCAGGTGCCCTTGCTCAACAAGTTAATGTAAGTGTAAGATCTTAACTTTTAATTATTGTTTGTTGTATTTCTTATTAATTTTTATAGATCCTATTTTTTGTAGGGCGCTGGCTTACTTCACACAACGTATGGAACTCCAAAACATGTCGCTCTTGAGGGCAAACAATTGTTAGTTTCTTCCTATTTCTTCATTATGGGTTTAGACTTTTTGTGCTTCTATGGATTTATAATTTTTTTTGTCACTTCTATGGTTCACATCAGGAAGGACAAAAAAATATCAGAGGTTATATATGGGGAAAAGTGAGTCTTCTATGGATTTATATTTTTTTCCGTGGTGTTTGTAATATCACTCAACGTGTTTGTAAACATAATTGGTTTTTCACGCTGGAACGAAGCTGGTTTGTGTTGTATTATCACAGCCCATTCCATCTAAGCTCCGATACCAGCAAAAGGCCATCAAGATCAAGTTTTTACTGTGTCTAAGTTTTTTGCAGCTGATCTTTAATGATGAAATCCAAATTTTTTAGCAAGCTCTCAACCTCTTTCATGTAGTACACATGTTATAATAAATAAAAATAGATTGGGGACACGTGCCCTCTCTAATAATCGACACTACCCATTTTTCGGTACCGGTATCTTGGTTGATTTAACGGTACCATACCGGTTATATTCGGTATCGATACCTGTTTTCCCCATTTTTTGGTACCAGTACCGGTCCAGTACCATGCTCATCTTTATTTGCTGGATTCAGTGTTCATTTTTGTTGATTTCAATCGTATGATTAGTTGACTTCATGACAGAATGAGACCTTCATATGCACAATTTGTAGAAAAATTTACCAGGAACATTGAACAATTAAATGGAATCCCAGCTATAACACATAACAACAAGGTAACAATCTGACTTCTAACAATATACCTTATTGTAATTGCATGTACTGGGTAATAAACTGGCCAATAATTGCATGGTTATCTGGTGGTTAAGGATTTTCTCATCATCGATGATTATATACTCTCAATTATTTGTATGTTTTTATTTTGTTTTGCAATGTTGATATTGATTAACACTTAATAGAAAGTAAATCGTTTAATAACAATTAATCATTATGAATATGAGCTATTCGTTTGGGTTTGTCGAATCTGAATCTGATTTTACCTGATTTACTTGAAACAGTATTAATTAAATAGCTATACAAAATCTATACCACCTGGAACTGTATTAATTAAATAGCTATACAAAATCTATACCACCCGGAACTTCAAATATGCACTTCAAAACGGTGAGATGGAGAATTCAATTCTACTACTCAAGTATATTTAGTCGGTTCTAAATTTCCTAAACAAAATTGAAGGTACCTAAGAAAATGGAATAGTAAGCCTATGAATGTAACAACAGATGATTATAGCTCCTTATATTAGGTTATGAGTGAATTCAGTTTGTTTTATAGAAATGTTTTTGAAAAGAGTTAATATGCATGCTACTTATTGCATTAAGAACTTAGTAAGTAAGGGAATTTGTTTATTCCAGCTTTTAATATTCAAAATTAACAGGTATTAATTGTGCTTTTGGCATTATTTAGTATCTAAAAACACATTTTCAACTGTGTAATATGCTAAAATATTTGTTGATGACAGGTTAAAGTGTGTGATATATGTGGAAATGCAGGGCGTGAGGACTTACTTGCTATATGATGTAGATGTCTGGATGGTGCGGAGCACACGTAAGTCTATTTGTTGATGTCAAATGGGATTTTTTGTATTAATAAATTGTTAAATTGTAAGTTTTGGACATTTTGCTAAGTATTGCATGAAAGTAATGATAAATAAAGTTCTCGAATTTGATTGGGTATTTGAAGAATGCGAAATGGAGGAAACTAAAATCACAAACCGACAAGAATAACACAGGGACTTCAACTGAAAAGACCAGTCTTCGCATTCAAAAGTTGCGAAAGCACATGGAAAAAGACTTGCAGACAAATTAGATTCGTCTTTTAAAAACTGGCTCTTGAGATCCCAGGGTCATGTAAAGACGTTGAGCGTGGGAAAGTGGAAGGTGACCATCAGTTTTATCATTTTGGTAGTGAGTCTACAGAAGGGTCACATTCTCCCGCTACATGCCCACGATTATAATCTTTACTAGGTATGTAACCTAAATTGTTTTCTTTCTCTTATAGTTTATCATTTTGTACACTAATTTGGTAGTTTTTTTAAGGATTTCAAGAGCTAGATACATTTTAATTCGCAGCTTGTGGCAGGTGACCTTCAAGGGTTAAGGTAAGAAAAAAACTTACATTTTCGAGCTACGAACCGAACCGAGCTACGAATCGAAGGTTAAAACACGAGATGGAGTCAAGCTACTAATACTTGACAACGACGGCGAACCTACGAATAAAACAAATAATGTTGTTTATAAAGAGATCTTCAATGAGTTGTTATTTTTGGTTGTATTCATGCATTTCAATTATTTGGTGTACTCTCTATCATTTCCGTTAATATTTCAACGTATATATAATTAAAATATTTACGTTAACAATGCTAAAGTAGTTATTTTTCTTATTAGCCACCCGTGTAACACACGAGAACTTAGACTAGTATATATATATATATAATTTATGTTGAAGTATACTTTCATTTAAGTTTACGTTCAGTTATTTATTATTAATAATCAATATTAGTTTTATTGGTAAAGGATCCTGTACAAAGTCATACTTTTGTAAGAAGTGTGAGAAATAATTTGGTGATGACAAGTGTCCTGTATCTTAATTAATTCAAAAGGGTATATTAGTAATTTACCTTTCTTATCAATTAATTGAGTTTCAAGATAACTGGAAAAAAAAACTGTCGTCCTATTTTTTTGCAAGATCCAATTCGATTTTCACCTACGTATCATTTCTTCATCATCTTAATCGCAACATCTTTTAATCGTATATTGTTCATATCTTCTTTTCATCATCTTTAAATTGCAATATTCTCCAGATGTTAATACACCATGGATGTAATCACAATACAATGTTTTTTGGATTCCAGATAAAACACCATGACTTGAATCATAGTCATGGTGTTTTAAAATCTGGGAATGTTTTGTATTGATAAAACACCATGACTTGAATTATAGATTTTTAAAACACCACGCAATGAACAATGTCTAAAAATAAAACACCATGACTTGAATCATAGTCATGGTGTTTTAAAATCTGGGAATGTTTTGTATTGATAAAACACCATGCCTTGAATCATAGATGTTTAAAACACCACGCCATGAACAATGTTTCCAGATAAAACACCATGACTTGAATCATAGATGTTTAAAACACCACGCCATGAACAATGTCTCCAGATAAAACACCATGACTTGAATCATAGTCATGGTGTTTACGATTTTTATACAATGTCTCCAGATAAAACACCATGACTTGAATCATAGATGTTTAAAACACCACGCCATGAACAATGTCTCCAGATAAAACACCATGACTTGAATCAAAGTCAATTTATCCAGTTGTTTTAAAACACCATGCCATGAATCTGATTACAGTTCTCGTTATGATAATGTATGACGAATATGCAACCAAAGACCTCCTACAATTAAGGTGAATCATTAATTCTGATATTTAAGGAAAAATGAGTAAATGTAGGAGTTTTTTGGTCGTGTGTATGATATGGTTACCATATTTCAAACATTGAAAAAGACACTATTGCCCTTCAATTTTACATAAGGTCCCTCTAATTAAAACACAATTTACATTTTTATACCCTATTGATCTCAACCATTAGATCAAATATCCAATGGTTTAAAACACTTCTTACCCTTCTTACATTTTAGACACTTTTTACCATATCCCTACCCTAGTTTTATTATTAATAATAAATTAATAACAGAAGTGTTAATATTATTTTTAAGTACTAGGGTTATTGTCAGGGACAGGTATTGAATAGCCTAGCCTTAGTTAGGCATGGACTGGCCACCTATGCTTAAACAAGGCAGCACTAACCAATATCCACCATGATAATGACTAGTTAATATATATAAATTAAGTTATCATACTTAATTAGTAAATTTTAATTATATATAGAAATATTTTATATATACTTTATACTGTAAAGAGAAGTCATATTTTCATAAAACAATACCAGAATTAGAGGAACGAATAAAATTATATAAATAAGTATGTATCACATGTTTTGTTGTAACTATATACCGTAACACTTTGCCAAGAAAATGACCATATAAGAATAATATGGTAGTCATCAATTACGTTGGGTTAGGGGAACATTGTAATATTCTCCGTTTTCACTTATTTACAACATTTGTAAATACATTCACAACGATATATGGTTTCAAAATGAAAATAAGTAATCACATAGAATCGACCCATTAAGTGTTATATATTTACAAAATATTTTACAAATACTTTTGTACAATAAATATTTTTATACCTTTTATTTACAAATTTTATTTAACGTTATAAATAATAGTGATTTCTTTTACAAAATAATACTAAAAATATTTTGTAATGAAATAACTTCATTTGCGGTGTTTTGTAATATGTATTACATAGTAAATATAAGTTATTTTACATAGTATAGTAAAATACTAAAATAATATTATTTTAAAGTGGTGACCATTTACATATAGTAAAAATGTGTAACAAATAATATATATTACATTTTCTTTACAAATATAATATAATGGTTGGTTACGCCAAAACAACTTGTTCTTATTATATTTTAATCTCTAGGACATAGTATGAAAAATATAGTCACTAATAGTGTACTATTCCATTGTTTCACAATTAAAACAACTTGGAACTCTAAACAAATAATACACTAACTTTATTATCTTTTGGTGTATCTTTGCAATTCATTCATCTCAACACTTTGATTTTCTCATATCATAAATATTTGACAAATCATTTTTCATGCTTTTATTTCATTTAGAACCTGTCAATTCTAAGTCTTCCTCAATTGCCAATCAAAGTAAAGCTTTCTTTTGACAAAGAATTTTTATTGATTTTAAAAGTTCTTCACATTCATTTTAAAATCTATTGATCATATATCTTTTAGCTTGAACCTAGTCATCTTGGAAATTATATCATTTCATCTCATTCGTTTGTCATCAATTTCTTGAACTAATTCAGTTGAACCATTGAATCCTACCTATTGTACAACTCATATTTACAAAATTTGATATTTTAAATTCTGTATCATCTACCTTAATACTGTTTTTATTGAGTAAAATATAACATAAAGTCTAAAAGAAATATCATAACCCAAATCTCGAGGACGAGATTTTTATTAAGGTGGGGAGAATGTAACAACCCTCATTAAAAGTCCTATTTATTTTATTATTTTATCCAATAGGAAACCCTAATTGAGACACCCAAGTGATTCTGCACAAACCCTACAAATTTAAGAACAATCAGAATCAGGATCAGGGCCCCTAAAACTCAGGGGGGCATTCCCTACTCGACGATTATCCTTATAAGATCATTCCGTCGACTCAGCTAGCCTACACACACACGCGGCAAGCATATGGTGATTTCGTGTCCCTTGCGCACCGCAAGGGATTTGGGCTTACGGTGCGCAAGGGGGTCAAAATTCGAGTATAAATAGCAGGCATTGGGACTTGATTCTGTGCGTTCGTTCGACGATCAAATTCAATTTGTACGTCGAGTTATTATAGAAACAATCTCAAAAGCACTAATTAGTATAACGGGGTGCTGCTACGATACAGGGTATTAACTCGATCGCTGCTACGATTCAATGTCCGATCGATGGAAACTATCCGATGGATGTTTTAGTACTATCCTTTGTCATTAGTCGTGATTCCGACCGGATGTTTGAGTACCACCCAAATTCGGGGAATACTCTGTCATTCGTTGTGAATCCGACGGATGTTTAAGTGATTGCACTTTGTCATTCGTTGTGAGGGTTTTAATCTCGTGAGTTATCGTAATTGCTGTATTAAGTTACCTACCTAGTTCGTATGCACTAGGTTACAAGGCTAAATCACTAGGCTAAGCTCTGCATGTATAAATCTGCAATATATCAAGGCTTATCTGTAGACTAAACTTGGGCCGTATGAATCTGCATGATTATAATGTGAGTCATTCTCTTTTTATCAATTATTTTACAATACCTCAAATTATTTTCAAAAGTTATAATTACAGGGACTAAGTCGTGGATATCTTGAATCACTGGCTAGTGGGGTATTGTGCACATTACTAATTTTCTCCCAGTTAGGTTCATTGACCTACTAGGGATAATCATCACTATTTAGGTTCATTGACCTAATAGTGGTATGACCATCGTCACCATTGTGACATGTCACCATTGTGACACGGCGCCAGATAAAAATAAGATAGAAGCCATTGTAATCGCTCTTATGCAGTAATTAATAACTATGCATCATTTTATGTAAATAGAATGATTCACTCAGTATTTCCCGCTGACAAAACCTTTTTAAAACGCGTTTCAGGTAATTACAGTAGATTGGATTAAGAGATGGATACGACACTGAAATGCATCAAGAAGTGGCTTATTTATTAATTAAATCAAATTAAGAAATATTGTTTTATGTAATAAAATTTATCTTTATTAAAGCTACCATTGTAAAACATGGGTTTATCTCATTTATTTAATAAATAAAAATCCGGTGTTTTCTAAACTCTGATATTTTTCCTAACTCACGGTCCTGATGAAATTTCCGCTGCAACGTTTTCAAAATAATCACCGGTACCACTGGGCTGTTCGCGACTCCCGATTCCGTCCAGGGTGGGTCGGGGGCCGTGACATGCACCTGCTCCCACACACGACTTCGAGTTTGATCACGATATTGACGATGATTTAGACCCCATCTTTCCCCCTGGTTTTGATCCTGACCAGGATATTGAGTTCATTCACTTAGACCAGCCCCTAGAGGAGCCTGTAGCCCCTATCGATCCTTTGTTTGATGATCCCACTGACTTTGATATGGATTTGGTTGACCCGGAGCCTATCGTGGCCCCTGAGCCAGCCGTCGCTCCTGATCCTGCAGATGCACCCGCTGTTGCCCCTTTTGTTGATGACATACCTATTGCCGATCATCCTGTTGTTGCTCCACTGTTGGAGGATGATCATGTTGCTGACGCTGTTGTTCACGCTCCACTCTTGATAGAGGATCCTGTTGTTGCACCCTTTCCTGATCCTATGCCGGTACTGCTTGACCGTGCACCTTTTGCTGCTTATGTGGATCCACGATATGCCGACACCCACAATGGGTGGATTGATGACGATGACGATTACCCACCACACGTGGTACCCGTCACACCTGTTTCGGCACACACTGATATTCCCTTGATTCCCCCATACACCACAGATGCACACCGCACAGATATCCCGATCACCTATCTCCAGGACATCCCTCCACCACGTCCTGGGGAGGGTTCATCACGACAGCCGTTTGGTCATACATCTTTCATGGCAGGAGGCAGCCAGTTCATACCCCAGATTTCTCATCCTCTTGTTCCCCCTGTGCTGCCATCATCCTTACCGTTCGCGTCACAGTTTTCTCCTGTTGCACCACCCACTGCACCATCGAGCGAGCCATTTTTATGGACTACGCCCCCTATTATGCCACTTTCTGATCCATACCACCCATACTATGTTGGGCACTCCACGGAGGATATCCTCGTTTCTTTGATGGTACAGCAGGACGCATTGACGCGTCGTATTCAGGTTTTGGAGTCAGCTCCACACCCGCCTTGTCATTGTCAGGCACCATTTGCAGCACCGCACCCTCCACGCCCACTATCCCCCGATTCTGCCGCTCGCTTTTGGACTCCTGAGCAGCAGATAGCATACTTGTTGCGCACCTATCGCGCTATGGAGGAGGACTGGTTACATATGCGTCGCTTACTCTATTCTCATTTTCCTCCTCCTCCGCCGCCATCAGCATAGGCATATTTTTGGTTTTACGCAGGTAGACTTTTGGTGAGAGGACCGCGATTGTGCAGACTATACAACTTTTTGGAAGACCGCATTTTGATGACATGACTTTTGATGTTTAGCTTTTGCTTGTTGTAGTTGATTAGCCAGATTGGGCAAGGGTGATATGACCCTTAGTCATTTGTGATGTACGATACAGATACAAAACTTGTAAACATTCTTGTGGTCTCGATTTATGATAGCGCAATTGCAGTATTCTCATTATATGTGATGTTGGATTGATTGTATACATTTTATAACATGAGATGTTATGTGTTTGAATGATATTACGTACGTATGTTGTTTACTTACTATGACCTGACCAACATGATCATCTTTTAGAAGATGCCACCAAGACGCGAGATGCGCATGCCCACTTCGGAGGCAGAACTCCAATGAATCATTGCTGCCGCCATAGCGCAGTATGCAGCCTCACAAGGAGGAACAAGCGGGAGCCATTCAAGCAACAACGGCAACAACAATCCGCCTCATGGTAATGTCAAGTAGCTTGAGACTTATTACGATACATTTGGATATTCATAGCACGTCCGCTAATACCATTTGTATATATTCTAACGTATGTGCAGGGTGCACTTATAAGCAGTTTCTCAACTGCAAGCCCGTGAATTTCGACGGCACTGGAGGTGCTGTTGCGTTCGTGAAGTGGGCTGAGAAAACAGACTCTGTCTTAAGAATGAGCAAATGCGCTCCCGATCAACAAGTGACTTACATCTCAGGGCTGTTTCTGGATGGAGCCCTATCGTGGTGGAACTTACAAGTGCAGACTTTAGGAGAAGCTGCTGCTTACGCGTTGACATGGGCTGAGTTAAAAGAGTTAATGCGAAGGAAGTATTGCTCTCGTGCTGAGATACAAAGGTTAGAGACTGAGTTCTGGCATTTAAGGATGGATGGTCCCAAGATTGCAGAATATGTTCAAAGATTTCATGATTTATCTCACGTAGTACCGTACATGGTCACACCAGAGTTTAAACGTGTCGAGAGTGTCGAGAGGTTTATCTGGGGATTGGCACCTCAGATAATGAGTATGGTTACCACGTCCAGGCCCGCGATGATCACAGAAGCCATTGACCTAAGTGTGGCGCTCACTGAAGAGGCCATTAGGTTGAACAAATTCTCCATTTCTGAACCAAAGAAGAAAGAGACTCACGTGGAGTCGTCTGGGGAAAACAAGCGAAAATTTTCGAATTTCAAGCAAGGTACCTCAAGTGTGAGCAAGAAAGGTGAGTCGAGCACACTAGCTAGAGCTGCAACCGGTGCTGAAAACAAAGGAAAAGGTTATATGGGCACACTGCCCAAGTGTAACACATGCCAGCGCCATCATACTGGCCGGTGCGGACCAAAAACCTATGAAGCTTGTGGGAAAATTGGCCACTTGAAGGATACTTGCTGGGTTAGTGCTGGTCGGGGAAGCCAAGGAGGTTTTGGCAATAGAAACAACAACCGGGGTGGTAATGGGAACCTCCCGCAAGGAAATAATGGAGGAAACGGAAACCGTGGGAATTTCGCAAATCAAGCTGGGAGTGGAACTCGCAACCAAAACAACACTCAAGCTGGGAATGGAAATGGCAAGGGCCATGATGCTTTAATTGTGGAGGAGTTGGGCACTTTAAGAAGGAATGCCCGAAACTGAATCAAGCCCGTGGGAGAGTGTTTAACATCGGCGCAAGGGAAGCGCACCAAGATCCAAACATTGTCACCGGTACGTTCCCTATAAACCAACATTTTGCATCTGTTCTTTTCGATACTGGTGCCGATTATAGTTTCGTGTCGTTAGAATTTAAGAATGTACTTGGTTTGGCCACTAGTAAGTTAGACGTTCCATACTCGATTGAATTGGCAAATGAGAAACTAGTTGAAACGGGTGAAGTTATAAGAGGATGCGTGATAGAATTGGGAGGACACGAATTTACTAGACCTGCTACCTGTCGAGTTGGGAAGCTTTGATGTGGTAGTGGGAATGGATTGGTTGTCCAGCAATAAGGCCGAGATTGTTTGCCACGAGAAGACCATCCATATCCCTATGACGGATGAAGAAACGATCATAGTATACGGAGAGAAGCGTGATACGCCGCTGAGGATTATTAGCTGTCTGAAAGGTAGTAAGTGTTTGCAGAAGGGATGTGTTGCATTCTTAGCACACATCGTGGACAAAGAAGCTACTGAGCCAAAGATCGAAGACATTCTAGTAGTGAAAGAATATCCTGAAGTCTTTCCAGAAGACTTGCCAGGATTACCGTCTCAGAGGCAAGTCGAGTTCCACATTGACTTGGTTCCAGGCGCCGCGCCTGTAGCTAAGGCACCCTACAGACTTGGGCCTTCGGAGATGCAGGAGTTGTCAACACAACTCCAGGAGCTTTTGGACAAAGGATTCATCAGACCAAGCTTCTCACCTTGGGGAGCTCCAGTTCTGTTTGTTAAAAAGAAGGATGGTAGTTTCCGTATGTGTATAGACTACCGTGAGCTTAATAAGCTGACTATCAAGAACAGATATCCTTTGCCAAGGATTGATGACCTATTTGATCAGCTGCAAGGTTCAAGCTTTTATTCGAAGATCGATTTGCGATCAGGATATCATCAACTAAGGATAGAAGAGGAAAGTATCCCGAAGACGGCCTTTAGGACCCGTTATGGACATTACGAGTTCCTAGTTATGCCGTTTGGGCTGACAAACGCACCTGCAGTTTTCATGGACCTAATGAACCGAGTCTCCAAGCCGTACTTGGACAAGTTTGTGATCGTGTTTATCGACGACATTCTGATTTATTCGAAGACAAAGGACGAGCACGAACAGCACTTAAGAGCTATTCTAGAGCTACTTAAGAAGGAGAAGTTGTATGCTAAGTTCTCAAAGTGTGAGTTTTGGCTACGCGAAGTCCAATTTCTTGGACATGTGGTTAACGGAAATGGAATCCATGTGGATCCAACAAAGATCGAGGCGATCAAGCATTGGGAGACTCCAAAGACGCCAACCGAGATTCGACAGTTCTTAGGTTTGGCTGGTTATTATCGAAGATTCATTGAGGATTTCTCCAAAATTGCTCAACCCCTGACAGCACTCACGCAGAAAGACAAAAAGTTTGATTGGGGTAATAAGTAAGAAGAAGAGTTCCAGTTGTTGAAGAACAAACTTTGTGACGCACCAATCTTATCGCTACCCGAAGGAACGGATGACTTCGTGGTATATTGTGACGCTTCGCGTCAAGGTTTGGGTTGCGTGCTGATGCAACGCCAGAAGGTTATAGCTTATGCATCACGCCAGTTGAAGATTCATGAGAAGAACTATACCACGCATGACTTAGAGTTAGGCGCAGTGGTATTCGCATTGAAGATCTGGCGACATTATTTGTATGGTACGAAATGTACAATCTTCACTGATCACAAAAGCTTACAGCACATATTCGATCAGAAGGAACTCAACATGAGACAAAGACGCTGGGTAGAACTGTTGAATGATTATGATTGCGAGATCAAGTACCACCCAGGGAAAGCGAATGTGGTCGCTGATGCCCTGAGTCGAAAAGAGAGGATCAAGCCCATAAGGGTTAGGGCTTTGGAGATGATTGTCCAGACAGACCTCTCTTTGCGCATTCGTGCCGCACAAAGAGAATCTTTGAAAGAAAGGAATATTGAGGACGAGTATCTCCGTGGGATGGAGAAGCAGTTGATACCAAACGAGGAAGGAACTTTATGCTTCATGAAACGGATTTGGGTTCCTCTGTTTGGTGGTTTAAGGAAGGTTATTTTTGATGAAGCTCACAAATCACAGTACTCTATCCACCCAGGAGCGGATAAGATGTACCAAGATCTTAAGGATTATTATTGGTGGCCTAGGATGAAAGGCGATGTTGCTGTTTATGTTAGCAAGTGTTTAACGTGCGCCAAGGTGAAAGCTGAACACAAGAAGCCTTCAGGACTTCTGCAACAACCTGAGATTCCCAAGTGAAAATGGGAATAGATTTCAATGGATTTCATAACGAAGTTGCCAAGAACGCCAAGGGGTCATGACACAATTTGGGTAATAGTTGACCGTCTGACCAAGTCCACACACTTCCTGCCAATCAAAGAGAAAGACAACACTGGTAAACTTGCGGAAATATACATGCGAGAGATTGTTGCACGTCATGGAGTGCCTCACTCAATCATCTCAGATAGAGATGGACACTTCGTGTCAAGGATTTGGCAGTCTTTCCAAGAAGCTTTTGGCTCACAGTTGAATCTAAGTACTACATTTGACCCACAAACTGATGGCCAAAGTGAACGAACTATTCAGACGTTGGAAGATATGCTGAGAGCATGTGTAATGGATCTAGGTGGTAGCTGGGATAATCATTTACCATTGGTCGAGTTTTCATACAACAACAGCTACCACACAAGCATTGGAGTCGCTCCATTTGAAGCGCTTTATGGACGCAAATGTCGATCACCCTTATGCTGGGCTGATGCGGGTGATAGACAGCTTGTTGGTCCTAAAATAGTCCAAGAGATGACCGACAAGATTGCACAAATTCGAAAACGCATCGAGGCGGCTCGCGACAGACAGAAAGCTTATGCAAACCGAAGAAAGAAACCTTTAGAGTTTCAAGTTGGGGATATGCTTTTGCTGAAGGTTTCACCCTGGAAGGGTGTGGCACGCTTTGGAAAGCGTGTGAAGTTGAATCCGCATTACATTGGCCCGTTCAGAATCCTGCAAAGGATTGGGCTTGTAGCCTACAAGTTGGACCTACCTGCCGAACTTAATGGTGTTCACGATACATTTCATGTATCGAATTTGAAAAAGAGTCCAACACAGGAGACAGTAATCATTCCTACTGAAGAAGTTCATATCGACGACACACTCCACTTTACCGAAGAACCCGTTGAGGTTACGGATTGGAAAGTTAACAAAACACGTAGGAGTAGTGTCAAGCTCGTCAAAGTACGATGGAATGCAAGACATGGGCCAGAATTCACGTGGGAACATGAGGATCGTATGAAAGAGAAATACCCCCATTTATTTCCTAAGACACCTGCAACTAGAAGCAGAGCCTAAAATTTCGGGACGAAATTTATTTAACGGGGGGAGAATGTGACAACCCTCACAAATCCAGGTATCCGTACAATTAATTAATATTTAATTAATGCTTAATTATTGTGCTTGCTTACAATTGTGGTTAAACTGCTTCTTGATTTCTGATACCAAGCTGTCACACCCTGGCTTTGCGGTAGCGTGGGTTTATTTTGGTGTGACTTCTTAATACCATAGCATAATCACAACACTGCTATATGAAAATAAAACCATGATGTTCATCCAATTAACAAGTTTTAAAAGTTAACACGACAACATTGTTTTTAAAAGTTGACACTCATAACCATGACATAATTAAAACTTGTTCACAAACACAACCAAAAGACATGAATAAAACACACTTTAAGATTTGTGACCCGTCTAGGCAAAGATCACATTTCCTAAACTCGGATGACATCATTACTCCTACGCAGCTTAACACCCTTGCATACTTGGGCAGATCCATTAATTTCCTGAAATACATGTAAGTTGAAAAATCAACATAAAGTTGAGCGAGTTCATCTAAAAGTGAGTATGTAAAACCTTTGTAATATGTCAGTATGTATGAAAAATCCCTGGTATGTAGCAAATAAGGAAAAAGAGATCACCATTGGGTTGCAAAGCCAATGATATGTGTGAAGTGCTGTAGGAAGACTCAAACCTAGCAGATTTTTGCGTCGGGCTCAAAGTCACCCCGAGGTCCGTACAGTGGGCCTGGAGTTGGGCTCGCTACACCTAGATAGATCTACCGCTAATGACCCTCGGTCCTACAATGAGGATTAATGGCCTCTAGTTCCAGCCTACCCACTCACATGATCTAAGTAGTAAACCCACCTTAAGCTAACCATACCACGTATAAAAGTATCCATAATATCTGTAACATGTATTCCACCCCCGAAGTATAAAAACTGAAAACAGTTAAGAGAAAAGGGGGACATGAACTCACTGAAGTGCATCTCGAAATAGTCAATCCCAAATCAACCTGCTGCGTGACGACCTACACGTACTAATTCCTATTAGACGGATGGCCGTGCCTTGGCTTAAGGTTTAACATTTTGTTGGAGAAATAGTTAGGTAACTATTTCGTAATCACACTTATAAAATAAATTAGAAGTGTGATTACGATATAGTTACCTAACTATTTCTCCAACAAAACGTTAAACCTTAAGCCAAGGCACGACCATCCGTCTAATAAGAATTAGTACGTGTAGGTCGTCACGCAGCAGGTTGATTTGGGATTGACTATTTCGAGACGCACTTCAGTGAGTTCATATCCCCCTTTTCTCTTAACTGTTTTCAGTTTTTATACTTCGGGGGTGGAATACATGTTACATATATTATGGATACTTTTATACATGGTATGGTTAGCTTAAGGAGGGTTTACTACTTAGATCATGTGAGTGGGTAGGCTGGAACTAGAGGCCATTAATCCTCATTGTAGGACCGAGGGTCATTAGCGGTAGATCTATCTGGGTGTAGCGAGCCCAACTCCAGGCCCACTGTACGGACCTCGGGGTGACTTTGAGCCCGACGCAAAAATCTGCTAGGTTTGAGTCTTCCTACAGCACTTCACACATATCATTGGCTTTGCAACCCAATGGTGATCTCTTTTTCCTTATTTGCTACATACCAGGGATTTTTCATACATACTGACATATTACAAAGGTTTTACATACTTACTTTTACATGAACTCGCTCAACTTTATGTTGATTTTTCAACTTACATGTATTTCAGGAAATTAATGGATCTGGCCAAGTATGCAAGGGTGTTAAGCTGCGTAGGAGTAATGATGTCATCCGAGTTTAGGAAATGTGATCTTTGCCTGGACGGGTCACAAGTCTTAAACTGTGTTTTATTCATGTGTTAGGATCGGAGGCTCTCATGATTGTGTTTGTTTGTATGTTTTGAACAAATCAAATATATATGAACAGTTTAAGTGCAGCGGAAATGGAAACAAACTTTGTAAACACAATCAAAGGAAGAATAGTATGATAAACAATTGCTTTCCATAGAGTCAAAAGATTTACAAATCAAAGCAAAAGATTACAGATATGCTCACATACTAAGCTCCCCCTCAGCCTGATGCCCCAAGGTTGGTTGCACACAAGATGAAAGGATTAGACATGAGGAGAAGGACCCGCTCAGTCAATCAAATGTAACAGTACAGGGTACTGTTACATTTATAGGCAAACCAAACCACTGAGGAATCTCAGCTGACGTCACCATGAAAGCGACGTCTAACAGCCTAACAAACTATATCTACTGTCCTTACACCAACTACTGATGTCTAACAACTGATTGTAATAATACTACAAAACATGATGAAACAACTGCTTCACGTTCCACTGTTGTAGCCTAAGCACTGATGCTTAACAACAACATCAGTACTTTCTTCAAAGGTGATCAGTCCTTGAATGAGCAGTGTTTGTGTCTTCAGCAGCACTTAAGAGACAGCAGTAGATAGAGCAACAGAGTTTGTCTTTAGCAGTCTTTAGGATCATATCAGCAGTTGAAAAGGGCACAGCAGTTGATTACAGCAGCAGTTAGAGATCATCAGATGTTATAACTCACTTTCAAGGGGAGAGCAAGGTGTAAACTACTGTTTATTGTGAATCCTCTGTTGTGACCTGGTTTTGGCTTTACATTATCTGTTCCTCTGATAGGGTTCAATCCCAACAATCTCCCCCTGGAACAGATAATGCCAAAACCTTTCATTATTCAGGACCTTTATTACTCATCAAGAGTGCCTTAGCTTGTTCTTTGAATTCAGCTTCAAATTTCTTTGCACTCTGGTCATCTTCATCCCTGCACAGTGTAAGCTCAAGGAGATCCTGCAAATCTTGAACACTAAGGCCTAGTGCTTCTTTCCTTGATATATGCTTCACATCGCCATTGGCTCTGACCAAGGTCAATACGTGAGTCTTTTGATCAGACATCCACTTTAGTATTTTTAAGTCAAGTGGGTTTCTTGGGAGAGACTTATTTGAAGATGAGTTGAGGGATAATGGCCTTGAAAACAACTGCAGACTTTCAGACATTCTTTTGAAAGCTTCTTCAAAGACTTTGTCAGCTGCCGCTATATCTTCTGAAGTTTCTTGTTCAATAAATTCTTGTCGTTCAGCTTCTGTCTTGTCTTCAGCAGTGTTTGGAGTTGCAGATTTGTTTAATGCCTTAAAAAGGCTTTGAAGCTTTGTTGAAGTTTCTTCTTTTAGACCCATTTTTGTGATGGTATCTTTGAAGTACTCTGCTTCCTTTTCTCTTACCTCTTCTTCAGTCAACTGTTCTCCTTCATCTTGATTTGTTGCAAAAGTAGACCGGAACAGTGTGTCGAGGTTTCCCATCTTCTGTTCAAGCTTCATCATTTGTTCTTGCTTTTTAGAAGTGCCTGAAACAGTTGTCTTTCTTTTCTTCAGCCTTTTGTAGGCTTCGTCAGTCTGCTGTTTAGACCACTTTGATATGGCCTCAGCAGTATCCACTTTCGCATCCACCAGCTCCCTTTTCTTTCTCTTATATTCAGCAGTTAAGTCAGCAATGAGCTTTTCATATTTTCTCCAGTTAGGAGCATTCTTCTTCTTCGTAGGATCATTCTTAATCCTTTCAATCCTTTCTGCCTCACGCTTAAGAGCTGCTACTGGCCATTCTCTGAACTGTTGTTCTTCAGCCGGATAGAATTTTTCTTTCAAAATGAAGGCTAGATATTGTTTTCTTAATTCTTTCTTTTGATCAGCCTTTTCTTTGTTTAGGTCTTGTGCAAACCCTTCTATCAGCTTTACTTTTGTTAAGTAGAACTCCAGTCTTTTAGTAATGCCATCTTCACTTAACTTTTCTTTTTCACTATCAACCTTGGCTTTTACATTTGCCTGCTTTGTCTTGAGTTTTAGGTAATCATCCATATCTTCTGGTGGCATGTAGCCTATGAGTGAGGGGAATCTCCTTTTTGAAGGATCTTCTTCTGTATAGAATTGCCTCATCTCATTTTTGATAGCTTCAAGTTCCAGTGGATGTTGTGCAGCATTAGGATCATATGTACCCTCATCAGCAGTTATTGGTTTTCTTATTCTGTTGAACAGCCTTGGTTGTGAAGTATGAAAGGTGAGAGCAGTGGTGGATGACTGACTAACAACTGCTGATATGTCAGCAGTTGTCTTCTGCTTTTGAGCAGGAGATGGAAGTGGTGATGTTGGTGGTGATGGTGGTGAGTCATCATCTGATATGAGATTCCTTCTCCTTTTTAATGAAGAAGGAGCAGATGATGTTTTGGGTGGATCAGTGGTTGTAGATTGTATGGCAGTGGATTGTGGTTGACTGACAGTGGTTGAAACAACTGGTGCTTCAACCGCTGCTGTCATTACAACAGATGTTGTAACATCCGTTGTCTTCTGTTTTGTGACAGGAGGCAGTGGTGATGGTTTGAATTTAGATGATGATGGTGGAGCAGTAGTTGTGGTGGTGTGTGGTAGAGTGGTGTGTGTTGAAAGTGTGTGTGTTGATGAAATGGCAGCTGTTTGGCTACAGACAGCAGTTTTTATAACTGCTGCTGCAGCAGTTTTTGTAACTGCTGCTGTGTCAGCTGTTTGACTAACAGGTTTTGAGACCTGCTTTTCTTTTGCTTTTTCAGGCTCAACATGAAGACCATGTTCTATTCCCCTCCTATTCAAATTTCCCAACAGCTTGTTATTCTCCCCCTTTTTGGCATTATCTGAGGGGAGATTTACAAGAAATGGTATGGAAGAAGGAACTTTGCCAGAAGCATTTTGAATGCTAGCCTTTATAGCCTTGATATCTGCTTGAGTATCTTTAAATCTTGATTCAACCATGTTGGTCAGCATTTGTACTTGAATGGCATGCTTTTTGTCAGCCATTTGTTGCTGTGCTTCAAGCATGGGTTGAAAAATATTCCATAACTCATTTGCAGCAAATGCCTGTTGTGCAGGTGCTTGAGCAGGAACAGCAGATTGTGGTGGGGAAGCAGTGGATTGTGCTTTTTGAGCTTTTAAAATCTCTTGCACCATCTCCTTTATTTCAGCAACTGAGGTTTCCAGTTTGTCAACCCTGTCCGTCAATTCCTGATATCTTGAATCATCACCCATTTTACTGGGATCATCTGAATCCCCACCTGTGGTGGTTATATCAATGTGTGACTTAGGAACAGAGTCCCAAAAATCATCCATTGATGCCCCTTGTTCTCGGTACTGGGGACTTCTCTCTTCAGCACTTGATAAATCTTTAATGTTACTAGTGGACAAAATAGCCTCACTAGCGATTTTCAGAGGTGCTATGGAAGAGATTGCCTTCAAGGGAGTCTGACTGATGAAACAACTGTCCAGATGTAGACCTGTTGATCCAACATTTGTAGTTGCTGCTCCACTTGAACTACTGACAAGAGTTACTTGTAACTCCTGCAGTGTAACCTCCTCAACTGTTGCTGGGATAGCAGAAGTATAAGCATCAGACCCAGTCACTTGTGGATGTATACTCTCAGTGATAGGTGATAGAGAGGAACTGGTTTGTGTCTGTGCAATAGCAGCTGCATGCAACAGAGGTAGCATGGATTGTGGCATTATTATTGGTGAGGGGATGGGGGTTGAAAGAGACATGTCCTTGGGATCAGGACTGAGGAAGATGGATCCGAGTGGATTCAGAGCTTCATATTGTGGTGTCCCTGTGCTTACAACCTGATCCTTTTGTGAGGATGCAGGAGGAGTTTCGGTTATGGGTTGAGATCTTTCTTCCAACTGCTGTGAGGAAGTAGCAGCAGTGATTTGTGGTGACTTTTGTGTTGTCACAGGCATTTCCTCTGGGATCTCATCTTCCAGAGTTGCCTTTGTTTTGGGTTTGGTGGGTTTTCTGGATGTTTTCTTTTTGGTCTTTTTAGTGGTGGCAGGTGTGGGTTTCAAAGCAGTGGGAGTGCTGCTATGATCACCTGGAGCAGTGGGCTCAGCAGCTGATACCTGAGGAGCAGTTGTAACCACTAAAGTCTGCTCAGGTACCCCTGCTTTTGTTTTTATTGGTGCCATCATCCTTGAAAATGTTTCTTTTGTTATGCTTTTTATTTGACAATGAACACCTTGTTTGAGCAAATTTACATTTTTCTTTTCAAATTTTTGTTCAAAATAATAACTCAAAAATCTTGGAAAAAGTAAAAATGCTTGACTTTCAACGTTTTTCACCATGTCATTGAAAATCTCCTGGGAGTAGTTATAGTTTTTATTATTCAAAATAGCGTAACCCAGGTTTTGGATTTTCAATGGTATTTCGTTGAAAGATGTTGTTTTATTTGAAGCACACATCAAGAGTGTGTGAAATAAAAACCTGGGTGCAGATGGAAAATAACCCTTTTGTAGGGTATCTACCTTTGGTTCTTCTGCATAACCCCTTTTCACGAAATCAGTTTTCATCTCGACTTTTTCAAAAGAGAGTTTACCTTCCTGATCGTTGAGATTAAAGACTTCGGAGATCGACTGTGGGGTTATTTGAACTGCCTTACCCTGTATCGAGGAGTTTATGGCTATGACTTTTCCGTCTTGTTTTTCAAGCGACGCCTTTTTCCAAAACTCTCTCTGGGTTTGCAGATATATGGGAGCATTTGCTGTCAACAAAGTTTTGTACTTTGATGCAGATAATGCATCAATGATGGTGTCAAAGGTGTGATTATCAGTAGGTTTTGTGAATAAACCCAGATAGTTATGAGATTGTTTGAATGGTATTTCAATGATTTCTTCAGCCGTTTGAGCGGCCTCAGTTGAAGGTGGCGGTGATGTAGGTTTTGATTTTGATTTTCCTTTTGACTTCGTCATTTTGATGAAGAAGAATCGGAGAATGATTTTGAAGGTTTTGAGAAGAAGGGTTGGAAACTGCTATGAGAAGAGAATTTTTGGAATTCAATTCCACAGTGTAAAACCCTGTTTGGGGGTTTAGGGCAGGGTTTTATTTAAAAATGATCGCTGATGTGGCAGCGGTTATTAAGATCTGAGGGCTAAATACTGACCACGTGTCAAACACTGATTAAACGGATGAAGTATGGAGAACAGTTGTTTTAAGAGCCACTGACGTATCAAGTGTCAGTGGTTACAACGGTAAAAATTTATGAGCAGTGGATGATTTTTACTATCAGTGGATAGCATATCAGTGGATAAGACACTGATTTTGAACATCAGTGCTTTTCAAGAAAATGAGGGATCAGTGGTTAACTTTCAGCAGTGGACAGTGTTTAGAGATCAGACGTTGGAACAAAACAGTGATTAGGGTAAATGGTGCAGATCTGAAGAACAGTAGTTTCAGCAACAGTTTTGAGAATTTTCATTCAAGGTTTTGCCACATGTCAATTTTGAAAGACAGTGGTTTAGTACCCCAGATGATGAAAACTTTTTACTAAGGCAACTCATTTTCGTTCAAATATTCAATTAAAACATGAGTACCCTAGTAGTTTAAGCACAGTTTACAATCAACCTTTGATAAGAGTCTAGGAGCAAACCTGAGTTATGATATAATCTTAACACATATACCATTTCCTTTTGACCCATTTATGAGGACAATAATACCACCAAAAATAAGGTATTACCTCCTGTCAGGAGCTGAAACTATTGCCAACAAAAACAAGCAAAAGTTCCAAATATATTATTCCCAAAAAAAATGAATAATATATCCTGATTATTCAAGAAAATCTTTTTTTTTTTTTAAATTAAAGGATTTTCTGAGAACAGCATCAAAAGGATTTAGTGTAAATTCAGTAAAACACATAATCATATCATTCTCAAGTTTTTGAAAATGGTCAGTGGTTTTGACAATAGTGGTAGGAAAACTTTGAACATATTTTGACCACTGTATGGTACCATTTTCTTTGTCAGTTGATTGCAAACATGATTCTTTTTGTAATTCATTCGCTGGAATCAAAACCCTTTTCTGAACAGGTGAGTGCACATAGTTGCTTAGTGACCATTATTACCCTACACTTTGACTCTTCAGTGTTTTATGTTTATACTCTCTTCTTATGATTTCAGAAGTTTTGAGATAAACACACTTCGGAGTTTTTGTGAATTTTCTTAATGTATTTTAACATAGTTGATTTTGTCCTTTTGAGGAACTCAACCTGTTTTCAACACATAAGATCTGGATAACTAAAGTTTTAATTTCCCTCTTTTTGTGTTAACAAAACAACAATGCTTTTATAAACATAGGTTTTGTTAATCTGAGGTTTGTACTTTAGTATTTAATGAAAACAACACATATTACACATCAACAGTTTAAATCAATTTGGAAAATAAGAATGATCTCATGGTTTAATCAGATATTGCTTTCAGATCTAGAAACCATGAGTGTCTTGTGCATGAATTTACATGTTGTGTGAAATTTGTGTGTCATATGACATCTTGGTTGATTTACAGAGTTTTTGAAAAGCCATTTTGAACATGATTTAATCGATACTCTGTTTTTTCAACAAAATACAACCAACCTTAGTATCAATGAATTTTGAGCTGAACTATTATGTCAAATTGATTGTTAGATCGAATTTTGACTGTCCGGGCTCTGATACCAATTGTTAGGATCGGAGGCTCTCATGATTGTGTTTGTTTGTATGTTTTGAACAAATCAAATATATATGAACAGTTTAAGTGCAGCGGAAATGGAAACAAACTTTGTAAACACAATCAAAGGAAGAATAGTATGATAAACAATTGCTTTCCATAGAGTCAAAAGATTTACAAATCAAAGCAAAAGATTACAGATATGCTCACATACTAAGCTCCCCCTCAGCCTGATGCCCCAAGGTTGGTTGCACACAAGATGAAAGGATTAGACATGAGGAGAAGGACCCGCTCAGTCAATCAAATGTAACAGTACAGGGTACTGTTACATTTATAGGCAAACCAAACCACTGAGGAATCTCAGCTGACGTCACCATGAAAGCGACGTCTAACAGCCTAACAAACTATATCTACTGTCCTTACACCAACTACTGATGTCTAACAACTGATTGTAATAATACTACAAAACATGATGAAACAACTGCTTCACGTTCCACTGTTGTAGCCTAAGCACTGATGCTTAACAACAACATCAGTACTTTCTTCAAAGGTGATCAGTCCTTGAATGAGCAGTGTTTGTGTCTTCAGCAGCACTTAAGAGACAGCAGTAGATAGAGCAACAGAGTTTGTCTTTAGCAGTCTTTAGGATCATATCAGCAGTTGAAAAGGGCACAGCAGTTGATTACAGCAGCAGTTAGAGATCATCAGATGTTATAACTCACTTTCAAGGGGAGAGCAAGGTGTAAACTACTGTTTATTGTGAATCCTCTGTTGTGACCTGGTTTTGGCTTTACATTATCTGTTCCTCTGATAGGGTTCAATCCCAACATCATGTCTTTTGGTTGTGTTTGTGAACAAGTTTTAATTATGTCATGGTTGTGAGTGTCAACTTTTAAAAACAATGTTGTCGTATTAACTTTTAAAACTTGTTAATTGGATGAACATCATGGTTTTATTTTCATATAGCATTGTTGTGATTATGCTATGGTATTAAGAAGTCACACCAAAATAAACCCACGCTTCCGCAAAGCCAAGGTGTGACACGTTCTATGTCGCTGTTAAGCATAACCAAAGAACAAGAGGAATGGGTCGACAAATTAGCTGATGCTTTACCTCAGAAAGAGTGGGGTACATTTTTGATGATATTAAAAAATACTGGGGAATATGACAATTTGACTATTTTGCAGTTCATTGAGAAGATTGAGGGTCAAGATCTTGAACATCAAAAGATTCCGAGGATGAATAATCCGAGTGGTCAACAAGATGTGAAAATGTATTACAAAGGCAATGTTCAAGCGGCTGAAATGAGTTCGAAGATTCAAACTGCTTTTAGTGCTGGAGACTTATCTGGAACTGTTGAACAAAGTCCAAATAGCAGCAGTGGTTTTTCTTCATATCCGAGGGTTAATCCAAAGAGTTCAACTTCAAGTTTTCATTCTCAAAGTTCAAAAAGTGGGAATGGTTGTGTGATACAGTGTAACATTGCATTGAATCTTACAGATGGTCAAAGTTTTTCTGAAGAAATTGCAAAAGATCACATGGCGTTACTTGCAACTGTGTTACAATCATATGAAGGTTTGGTTGCAGGAAGGATAGGAAATCCTATGCTGACGAAAGAGGATTACGATCAGATAGACGCTGAAGAGATGGAGCTCATGGACATCAAATGGTGTTTAGCTAGTGTCTTGAGAAGAGCTGAAAAGTTCAAAATGATTACAGGAAGAAATGATTTTTTGGACGCACATGTTTCTACTTTGGGTTTTGATAAATCTAAAGTTACTTGTTTTCGATGTAGGGAGAAAGGTCATTTCAAAAGAGAATGCAAAAAATCAGGAAGCGAGTGGAGCAAAGAATCCTTTTGGAAAAGATGATTACTATCGGAAAGCCATATATCAACAAGTTGCTCATCAACCATATCAACAAAAAGAATCACAAACTGCTCATAGGAAAATGATCGAAGATGCAAATAAGAAAGCTTATTATGGTATCATTGATCAAGATGATGAAAAGGTGGCAGCAGGTTTTAGCTGGGACAAATACATTCCACCTGATTCAAAAGTTGTTGCTCTCTTTGCACAGATAGTTCAAGAACCTGATCTGATGACAGAATGGATGAAAGCGTTTGATAGTAATGAGAAAAGTCAAGAAGAAGAATCTGTTTCATCAGATGAAAGTTCTTTCTGAACAACAGTTTTTGATCAAACACCATCTGATTCTGGTTCTTCAGATGATAGTTCTGAAAAGACGATAGATTTTGATCAATCACCAACTGATGATAGTAGTGATGATGATGAAGAAAGGCATATTAATATTGCAAAAACTTCTTTATCTCCTGAAAGTTTTCAATTTTATTTTACAGATCGCTTGGAGAAGTTGAAGAAGAGACGGGAAACAAAAGAACTGAAAAAGAAGGAATGTGATAGCAAAGATCAAAATAAAAAGATTGTTCAAAATGAAGAAGTTAAAATTGCTGAGAAGATTGTTGAAAAGGAGAAGGTGAGTGAAGCTGAAAAAGTTGTTGAAGTGGAGAAGATCGTTGAAATAGAAAAGATTGTGGAAGTCATCAAGCCTTGCTTAAAATGTTTAGAATCTTGCAAGCAGTGTGCAGAGAAGGATGAGAAGCTGAGTGAGCAAGATAAGATGAAAGAACAATTATTGTTCAATCTCAATTATGTAAAAGAGTCGTATGACATTTTGAACAGAATTGTAACTGGTCTACAAAAGACTAATTCTGAAAGAGAAGATGCACTGACAATGTTAAATGCTGTGCTGATGTCGAAGCAGAAAGCCATTAATTTCTACATTGAAGAAAGTGCGAAATGGAAGCAAGAGTTGGAGACAAAAAAGATTGAGAATAAGAGAATCAGACGTTTATTACAGAGTTATTCTAGTTCTGATTATCTCATTGATCGAATTTATCCAACTGTTGCAGGTTTTGAAGCATTTCAAGATGATGAGAAGCCAAAGAAGAAGGATACTGGTAAGAAACAGAGTGTTAGTTATAACAAGTGTCCACCTCCGATTTGGGAAGGGTATTCTCCTAGAAAACCGAATGAAGAGTAGGTCAAAAAGGCTGTCAATATAGAGTTAAAATCTGAAACAACTGACGAGTTACCAGAAAATATTGACGTCACATTCACATCGTCTGACACTGATCATGAGTCTGAGTTAATAAAAAAGATGGTCGATCAGGTGTTGGAAACAGATGAGGAGTCAGAGTCAAAGTCAGAGTCTGAAAGTCCGAGATCATCATCAGTTGACAGTCCAAAGTCGTCGGTTAAAAGGGTTTACAATAAAGAATTTCTTTTATCAAAATCTAATTTGAAGGATGAAACATTTGAAGTTGCATACACTTTAAATGATTCTGACAAATTATATTCTGATAAAGAATTTCCAATAAGAAGTGTTAATTTTGAAATGATCAAAAAGGTTTTCAAACTAACAGAAATAAATATTTCTGAAATAAAAGATGTAAATCTTACTGAAAAACCTAAAAAATACACTTCAAGAGTTCAACAATGGTTAAACAAGAAAAAAGGTTATAGTTCTGGTTCTGGTTTTCAAAAGAAACCTAACCATAATGGTAATTTCAAAAAGAAAGGATTGGGTTTTATTCCACCTAAAAATTATAAACATGAAAAAACTTCTAAAACAAATACGAAATTTGTTTCAGGGACAAGCTGTGAAGAGGAATCAAAAAGCTCATTCTGGAAGCAATCAAACAGAGAATTCCTTGCCAAGAAGCAAGAAAAAGTGAAGAATGGAGCTAATCAAAGAAAGGAGACAAGAACCTGTTACAAATGCAATGAAGTTGGTCACATTGCATGGAACTGTTCTCAAGCAACAAAAACTAAACAGGAAGTCTCTAAAAACTCAAAGAAAAAGTTGTTGAGAAAATTGAACCACCAACTGACAAATTTAAAATTTTTGAAAATTCAACATAGGAAGTTGGTGAGTGTTCAAAGACTCATTTTTAAAAAAAAATTGAGCTAAGAATGACAACCAAATGTGGGTTGTTAAAAAGTTTGATGTGAAATCTGGCGATAAATCTAACTCCGCAAAGTTAGACGAGCCACAGGTTGAGGAAAAAGAAGAAAACTTAGTGCCTCCAATGGATGATGTTAATTTTCCACCATTGAGGGCTGAGAATTTTAAATCAACAGTTGGAAAGGTTGAGATCTCGAATCAATTCTATTCTGAGAAGAAAGAATTTGATGTTGAGAAAGTGTTTAATGGAAATGTAAAAAATATTTTTGGAAATATGGTCGAAGGAAAGGCCAAAGGGGTAAAGGACTTTTATGAAACAAAGAAAGCAACTTATTACCCAAGTGAAGTTGAGGAAGAAACATCCAAGTTTGGTCAGGTTTGGATGGAAGTTTTTCACAAGTAAAAATCCTGACTTGCCGGAACTCCCAAGTTGGTAATTGGGGAGTAGGAATCGGCATCTTTCTTGAGAAATTCACTGTTGTGATATTTCGTCTTACAAGTGGTAAATTAGGGACATTAAGTTGTACTTGATTTTCTACAAGTGATATTGCTGATAAAATTTAAAAATGTTATATTTGTCAAGTGAAATTGAGAAAAACAATGTGATGAACCCCTAACCTACAAGTGGTAAAATCAACAAAACTTATTTTCCAGAAAAATCATTTTGGTTAAAACAAACTTAAGTGTTTTGAAATCATAATGAGAAAATAGTTTGTTGTAAGGGGGAGTTTTGATTGTTTATGCCAAGTGGATGGCGAATTGAAGTGATTCGATATCAGTTGTCATTTTACTTGTATAGTTTGTTTTCAAATTTCCTTTAAATGTGTTTGAATTTTAGGGGGAGTAAGAATTTTCAGAAAATCCAAAAACATTAGAAAATTTGAAAAAGACAAAAACATGATAAAATACAAAATGAGTTTTTGTTGTCAGAAAAGAGGAAATGATAGTACATCAGTAGACAGTTACAGTATACTAAAGAAATGTATTGTTTAAATAGCGTTAAACGGTCTCACTGATGATATGCCGATTGGTTTTTACACATTTAGTAAGCTTTTTCGGGATATAAACTTAAATTCAAACTTGCTTATTTCGTGGGGAACACTACTTGGATATATCGGTAACCCCTGAAATTTCGTTTGAAGGATCCCTCTTTCTGAGATACTAGGTCTTTATGCTCAGTGATATCTGGGGTATTATCCCGGGACTTCTGATTTTGCGGAAGCAATGGCCTAGTCCCCGGAGAATACTTTACGCCTGCTTGAAATAAAAGCCTGCCCTCAGCATAAAAAATGATGAAACATTGAAAAAAATGCCAATCGTGTGCTGTTGTAAAAAAGATCCTCTAAAGGGGACCCACCAAAAGTCGAAGCCGTCATCTCTCTGCTGAACGAAAGTTCTGACCTGAGCTCTCACGGTTCTTCGCATCTAACCCCTTACGTATATCATCTGTGGTATACTCACCTGTAAGACTGAATATTGGGATATGGATACGGGAGTATATTCAAGAGGTGGGACACATGAATGAGTTTAAGTTCTTAATGCACCTAATTCATATCCTGAATCAGTTGAAATTTGTGTGAGAATTTAAGTGGATCAGTATATCGGAAATCTAAGTGAATTGTTTAATTCTTAATGTGTAACTAAGCTCAACGGTACTTGTGACATGTCAAAACGGATATGATCCTCTTACACAAACTCACAAAAATATTGTCTGTAAATATTTCTTTACTGCATTATTATTCTATTAAAAAATCCAAAAAGATTTTAGTGTGTTTTAGCATAATTTTTTGAAAATTTCAAAAAGATTTTCGACAACTGATGTTGGAGAGCTGATTTTCAAAATTCCAAGTGCTAAACATGATGAGCATTTCTTGAGGGGGAGTTTGTGTTTAAATAAAAAATGTTGTGGTTTTGCTTACAAGTGGTTCATCAGTTATTAACATTGTTAAATCATTCTGGATAAATTTTGAGAGGGAGTCTAGATATATAAATTTGTCAAATGTTAAATTTGTGAAATTTATTGTGAGGTAGAGGATGTGCAAGATATCCTGGATTCTGAGTCTAAGTATAGAGCCAGAACACGATCCTAATCTTGTAAAAACCAGGCTGCGATCCCAGCAAATCGAAAGGGGGAGTCTGATAACATCCGAGGGAAGATGAATTTGTTCGAGAGGAGTATGTTGGCGCTGATGAAGAAAGAGAGTAATCAGAATGATAAAGACTGAAGACATTGAAGACTCGACACTTAAGACTCGTCAACATTCGAGGGGGGGTCTGTCGATGCATGCGTCTGTCGACTTCGTCTTGTATCGAGTGTTGTATTGCTCAGGGCACGAAGATCGAGATGATATGACAAAAAGTTAATTTCGTTTGAAGCTAGTAATTCTGCTTGAAGAGGTTAACGAGTAATTCCGCACGAAATTACAATGTAATTCCGTTTGAGTGTCTAATTCCGTGTGAGGTGTAATACCGTTTGAACATGTAATCTCGTTTGTATGTGATTCCGCTTGAGCCTGTTCAAACGGAATTAGGATGTCTATATATAGGAGTCAGTCCGTGTCATTTAAAACAGAATTAGGAAGTTGTTTTCCGACGGCGAAGCTCTGTCGAAGTGTCTACAGATCTGTAATTGCTCAGATATCAATCAAAAGACAGTTATAAGTGAATATCTTGCTGAATTACACACAATATGTCTGTTTCCGCCTTTCATATTGTGTAGAACGCCTCTGAACGACTCGTTTCTGGTCCGTACACGATCCTACAAGAGTCCAACAAAAGAAACAGTGGTTATACCTGCTGACGAAGTTCATATTGACGACGCACTCCACTTTACCGAAGAACCTGTTGAGGTTACTGACTGGAAAGTTGACAAAACTCCGAGGAGTAGTGTTAAGCTTGTTAAGGTTAGATGGAACACATGTCACGACCCAGAGTTTACTTGGGAGCGTGAGGACCGTATGAAGGCTAAATATCCGCATATATTCCCTAACACCCCTGCAGCTAGTAGTAGAGCTTAAAATTTCGGGACGGAATTTTCTTAACAGGGGGAGAATGTGACAACTGTCAAAAATTCAGGTATCCGTACAATTAATTAACCATGATTAGTGCCTAATGACTGGGCTGAATTACAATTAACTGCTTGCTGATTACTTCCATATACATACATGTGCATCATACATTGTTTAATGTCATACCAATATTGCATAAAAGCTATATTGCCTCAATTGATGCATTAAGTACAATTAGCACAATTATCTGATAAATCAGGAAAATGCTGACAGAACTCAGCACATAGACAGACAGTGCATTGAGACACAGAATGAGCCAGAAACTAAGTACTACACTAGTATAGTGTGTATGAAAGTAAGGATCACAAAACTGCCTTTCTAGTGATAGTTTAAGTGCCGGAAAGTGCCTAAAACTCACCCAAAGTGCTGAATTCAGCAAAATTCAGCAAAAATCAGCATCTTAACACACTAATATTATGCAAAAACATGGTTAAATGGTCCTGAATGCTTTCCTAAGTGTCGGGAATCAAAAGTGTCACAAAAGGGTACATAAAGCACACTAAACTGCATAGTTTAGCACTTTTACAAACCGGTAACCAACCGAACAACCGGACACTACCCGAAACACCAAAATTTCACTAGAAGCACTGTTTTAACATTACCAAGCTAGTTATGATCCCCGAACATCATAACACCCCATACAAATATCTAATAACTAAAACACGTAACTAATACTTGGATTTCAACTAGAATGTAACTAATCTAGTTTAAGCCTATCTGTAACATCCCTATTTTTATCATAGGTTTGGTTAAATTTATTAACCACTAGTAACTAGTAACTAGTTTATTTTTAATATAAATATTCAACCCAAATAGTTTTAAACACTATTTTATATAGTTGGTTGAAATATTATATTAATTAATTGGCTTGTGTATGGGTGACATTTTCTAAATAAAATAAAAGTATCTAAGAATTTATATTATTAGACGGGTAGATTACGGGTAAGTTGAAAATTAGAAATATGAAATATTTAGACGGGCCCAGGAACCGTTTACTAATTAAACTATAAAAAAAATACATTGTATTTTGAACCTACTCTATTTTTAAAGAAACTTGGACCCAAATGTAGACAAAAATATTCTCGTTCGAATGACATAATTATTGTTTTCTAAAAACATTATATTTTAAAAGTTATACGCGCCAAATAAGTGAAGCAGCTTAATTAAATATAATAATATAATAATAAAAGTTAATTAGTTACAATTTAATTAAATTGTGAGTTACGTAACTATATACTAATATATGAAAATAAAATAATTAATTTAAGAATTTATGTACATATTATAGAAAGAAATAAAATAATAATAAAAATAATCAAAACATATCAAAGTTGATATGGACGTAGATGTCCAATATTTAATAAAATAAATAAATTAAAAATCAACATTTTTGTATGAAAGTTGATAAGATCGACGTGAATTAATAAAATAATATTAAATGGATGACTAAGAATATGAGTTGATCATACATGGGCACGTGTAGGCCAAACTTCTTCTCCAAGAAACTTGTAAATACAATATAAATAGGCTACATCATTGTTCATAACTTTGCGTCTGATATTCTTATCATTCACATTTCTTTTCTATTCATATACATATGTTGGTGTTTTCCTTTTTCTTTAGTAACTATACTAAAGCCTTGTTTCGTTTTAAAAGTGTTTTAACTCTCGATCATCGCTACCCTTTCTGATTGATCTGAGCCCATAACGCATGTCAGGGCCCTGCCCGACTAAGTTCGTTGGGGTTCTGTCTCGGGACATCGGGATAAGGTTGAATCAGGGGTACTATACTTAAATTACAAATATATATTTTTATTACTACCAAACACACACTAGCTCGAATTCTGCTACGATACAGGGTATTGACTTAATCGTTATTACGATTCATTTTCCGACCAATCAATATATCCAATGGATGTTTAAGTGCCGCCCACACTAGGGTTATACTTTATCGTTCGTCATTAATTTGACGGATCATCGTTAATTCGATGGATGAAGTATTATACTTTGTCGTTCGTCATTAATTTGACGGATCATCGTTAATTCGATGGATGAAGTATTGCACTTTGTCGTTCATTGTGAGAATTTGATCTCGTGAGTTATCGTAATTATTGTATTAAGTTACCTACCTAGTTCGTATGCACTAGGTTACAAGGCAAAATCAATAGGCTAAGCCCTGCCTGTATAAATCTGCAATATATCAAGGCTTATCTGTAGACTAAATTATGTCCGTATGAATCTGCATGATTATCTGTGAGTCATTCTCTTTTTATCAAAGTATTTTATAAATTCTTAAATGTTTTTCAAAGTTATAATTACGGGGATTAAGTCTTTGTAATCACCAAGTTACAGCCGGTATGTGGGGTTTTGTATACATTACTTGATAATCGTCACCATTGGGGCAGCCAATGGGGGATATGACCATAGTCACAGATCCGGTCGAGTGACAAATACCGTGGGTAGTTGGTTGATAATAGAAACATTGTAATCGCTCTTAATACTGTAAATTATAACAAATGAGTCGTTTTCATAAATAGAATGATTCACTCAGTATTTCCCGCTGACAAAACCTTTTTAAAATACTTTTCAGGTAATTACAATAGATGGAAGTAAGCGTTGGATACGGCACTGAAAGGCATCAAGAAGTGGCTTATTTTATGAATTAAACCAAATTAAGAAATATTGTTTTTTGTAAATCAAATTTATCTTTATTTAAAGCTACCATTGTAAAACATGGGTTTATCCCATCTATTTAATAAATAAAATCCGGTGTTTTCTAAACTCTGATATTTTTCCTAACTCACGGTCCTGATGAAATTTCCGCTGCAACGTTTTCAAAATAATCACCGGTACCACGGGCTGTTCGCGACTCCCGATTCCGTTCAGGGTGGGTCGGGGGTCGTGACACTATCCTACTACCGCCCCACCTATTCACGGCTCCCACAAGGGTCCCACAAGGGGATTTGTTTTCATTTTTAAATAGATCTTGTTGATGCTTTTTGTGACATAAAAACCAAGAGTTAGAAGGTTAAAATGGTTATAAGTAAGACATGAAAGAAACTTGATCTCATTTTCACACACACTAGAAAACACACATCTCCTCCCCTCTTCTCTCTTGTTCTCGGCCGACCCCAAGCACCACCATCACCACCTTCATTCATCCATTCTCATATATTCCAAGTATATACAAGGGTGCTAGAGATCATACAAAGAAGCTAGGAGTTTCTAGGAGTGGAAGGACCTCTCTTATTTGCTTTTATCCATCTCATAACTTCTCTTGATCATCCCTAGCCTTGTGCTAGTGGTAAGAGTCTTGATCTTGCTAGTTTACTTCCATTTTTAGTTGTTAAAGATGAATCATAATCATAATCTTAAAGAACACTAAAGATCATAAGAATGAAACTTGAACATAAGCATGTTTAATGATGAAACTAAGTTGTTTATATGATGATTTGCTTGTTGATTGTTGTTTGTTCATATATATGAAGTAGATCATCATATGATCTTAGTATATAATGATTAAAAACATAATCTAGCAAGATGAGAAAGAAGAAATATTGTAGGATGATAGACCATCCACACAAGGATCATGAACTTGAAAGAACATAATGTTTTCTTGGAAAATAATGATCAAGTAAGTTGTTAACCATGTAGATCTAAAGATTTCATGGGTGATTTCTAAAGAAACCAAGTTAAAAATATAAGTTTCATTTAATCTTGGTTCTTACATAAACAAATCTTATTTTTAGTGGTTAAACAAGTGTAGAAACACTTGTGTAACAAGAAAAATGCATAAAGAAATATTTTTAGAAAACATGATTTGAAGTTGTAAACATCTGTATTCTTTAAAAATGAAGTTTTTAAAGAACTAATCACACTTTAAAGGATAACAAGGCTTACTAATAACACTACTAAGTTCATACGAATTTTTACAAATATTCAAGTTCATGAAGTAGTAGATTATGCATGATTTTGGCAAAATTGGTAAGTAAAGGTTGATTATTATTGTTTGTGAAGTGATTGTGATGATTTTTACAAAAGAAAATGATATGCTTGAAAGCATGGAAACCTCCATTTTTAGGGGAAACTATGGCAAAATTTTCTAAAATTCTAAACACTTAGAAAAATATTTATTAACCTACACTTACAAGTGTATTGTAAGCCATAAATTGTTACAAAAACTTTGCCATAATTTTTTGTTACAAAAATACAAATATTGGAGGTTGGTTTTCATAAATAAAAGTGACTAAATATGTATTTAGGAAATATATATTTAGAAGACACCACGTGTGTGATTATTTGTATTTTTTGTGTATTAGTTATATTATTTTAGGACATGAAATAATATAACACATCAAAATACCAAGAATTACAATCCAAAATATTACCAAAATTCCAAAGAATGAATGTACACTTTTACACAAAAATATTGGTGAAAACCGAACTATGGAATAAGACTTACAAAAATATACCGGAATTTATTCATAAATTATATTTTGGTAAATAATATTTTGGACACCAAGGAAATAAGAATATGATTTTCACAATTACTACAAGAAGATGTCATATTTTGATAAAGGAAAAATATATTATTTTTGTCAAGAATGAACATATATTTTTCTTGGAAATTTTAGAAAATATAGTATTTTCTTACACAAACATGAAATACAACACTTACGGAGTGAAAGATATATTTTCTCAAATAAATATGAAGTATGTCATTGTTGGAGAAAAATGAGTTTATATATTTTCCAAGTTGGACTTGAAAATATATTAATTTTCGGAACTTATGAGAAAATACAAATATTTTTGCCAAAAGAAAAATTATAAATAATATTTCTAAATAATATTCATTACAATATATGTTTTGGAAATATATATTAGTGGACTTTTTATTAAAGATAATATTCCGGAAAATTAAAACGAAATTAAGTATAAGAATACTTAATGAATACAATAAAAATACGTATTCTCGTACGTATAAATACACACCGGAATACGACCCTAATATGTGACATCTGTGTATTTTAATCCTTGTACTATTCTGAAAAACTTTGTATTTATTGAAATATGGTGTTTTAATTTCAATATTTGCTTAATTATTTGTGACATTACTACGTTTTCAATCATTGTTCAATTCCGAACTCTCAAACCTGTTCTGGAAGTGAAATCATAAACCGTTACGTAAACATAATCAGTTTAACACGACGTACACTCCGGAACTGTGACATAAGCCAAACATACCCTAAATACCCTTTACATAACTTAGAAATAAGTTTCGAAGGATTCGGTATGGCAAAAACATGTTTATTCGAACTTTAGAACTAATTGCGATAAAACTGCGAAACGAACGTAGGTGACCGCCCGGATAATATTTAAATCCTAAAAATATTCTGTTATGATTAGAATTTTATTTTTAATCATGTTCGTGTTGAAAAATAAACTAAAACGCTTAAAAACGTTATTTTTCAAAGTTTAAGCGCGTACCGCGTATTACTGCGTAACACAGTGTTTCTACTGCAAAACGCAGACAACGCAGCCAGTCTCGGCAACTGATATTTATTTCAGTAATATTTTGGCGAGTTTATTTTTATAGAATAATAAAAATAATATAAAACGCCATAAACCGGGATTAAAACACTAGACATTACACTTAACCTCCAACTATTATCTATTTTACCATTCAAAATTTACATTTACCCCCCCCCCCCCTCTTGTTTTTCACGGTCACAAGGACCCCACCAAGATCACACCATATCTCCTAGATTTCATTCTTATTTTATTTAGATCTTTGCTTGATATTTTGGACAAGATATTGGTGGAAGATTATAAGTATGACACTTGGGTTCTACAAGATCACTTCATTTCTTCACAACACTCAACACTACACTCCATCTTCCTCTCTCTCTCTCCCCCATAACCGTACACACCACCACCACCTCCATTTCCAACTTTTCAACTTTGTTCTTAAAGATTAAACTCCATTCCAAGCTAGTTTCAAGTTGGTGTGAAGATCCAAAGGAGTTTCCAAGGTGTTTTCAAGTAATTTCAAGCTCCATATCATCAAAATCTCATCAAAAACTCACTTGAATCTTGAAGGTATAAAGTTTATGTTTAAATCATACACTTGATTCTTGGTTGTTCTTGATGATTGGAAGTTTCTCTTGAATCTTGGAATTTTTCACAAACTTGAAATCTAAAAAGAAATGAGTCTTGATACAAAATAAAAATGGTAGTATATATGTGTGTATATATAACCGTATATATATATATATATATATATATATATATATATATATATATATATATATATATGTACGGGTATGGGTATGGGTATGAGATTTGAGTTGTTTTTTTGTAAATACTTGTTGAGGATGTTTGCTTGCATGAACAAGATTATGTGCAAATATGTTAGAGATATAAAGGAGTGATTGAATCATGAGTTATAATTTGAAATAATGTTAGTTTTTTGACATGTAAATGGCCAAAATTTTATTAGACATATTTGAGAATTTTTAAGTTGTTGCTTGTTCTTGAATGATAGTTAAAATGCAAGTGTTTGATGATTTGTGCATGATATGTTGAATGCTCAATTAAATCAGTAAGTAAACATGCATAAATTACATGTTTGATGCATTTAAATTCATATGAAATGATGATGCTATGATAGTGTGCTTTAGACACTTGTACATAAGAATACATGTTGATTTAAAGCTCAAGAAATGATAAAAAATGATTGTATGACAAAAATGTTTTAGAACAGATTATAAACACTAAAAATAACATTATTTGGTATAATATAATAGCATAAAACTTTGTCATAGGTTTGATAGCTATGCATGTTGTACATATAGCTTAGAAAGTGGTAAAATATGTGAAATTCGCATGATTTATGTGCTTTATGTGAGACCTGCACTATCATGAGTATAACCACTATTTTATTCAGTAAATAACATGGGTTATGTTAAAATATCAAGTCGTTACGATTTGGGATGGTTAGGGTAACGTTTGATGCAAAACTATGCGGTAAATCGGTTAAAAATCGGCTTTTCGGAGGATTTTTATAAAATTGTTTTAGATCAGTAAGTAAAATGATATTTTTGATATAAGTATTTCAACTTATATTAAGTTTGCTTGGTGTTTGGTTAGTCATACGTGACTTCCGACGCCCAAAAACGTTACCGAATCGCTAAAATACGTGTTTTTTCAATATACACTATAATGGGTTGTTCATGGGTAAATTTTATGTGTTACAATGTGTTATGTGTTTTATAATATGAGTATGATGACTTGTTAATACTTGACAATATTATGTGTATTACGCTATTATTAGTATGTTACATTTGAGTATATATATTACGATGCGCAAATCGTAGATATATTGGTTATAACATGATGAGGGTCACCAATAAAATCGTTTACGTCGCAAAGTTTTTTTTTCTAAATATATATGAACTCATATAAATATATAAATAAACCAATATAATCAAAAATAATAATTTTTCGAGAAAATCTCAAAGTTATGTGAAAATTCTAAGTATCAGAGAAACTTATGTATTTTTTGTGGGTTTTTGAATATTAAATCGTTCTTATTTAATTTAGGACGAATAAACAATTTGAGGGATTGTGTTAACATATAAAAACGCACCCAAAGGTGAGTACATAGTTCCCCTATTTTACGTTTTCAAATGTTTTGGGGTGGAGCATATGTGCATAACTTTACTTTCCGTTTTCATGACATTATACATGTTTTGTTACATATTACATATAATACATTATTTCAAGGACATTTTACTTGGCATATTGACTTAGTATGCCTATTACATGGTTTTACGAAGACATTTTCATGACATGCTTACATTGAGAAAGACATTTGGTATGTTTAACGGAGTAGTACATTCATTAACATTGATCACGCCGCTCGGGAGTATGTAATAGCGATATAGGACTTGACAAATCCCGTTCCCGCTTTCTAGGAATTTCGGAAGGGGAATGACAGAATCCGAATACATTTTTGATAAATCTTGATCCTGATAAGGGTTTTTCCGACAGTCTCGAGGCTTGAGTGTATGCGGTAGACAAACCATATAAATGTACATATCGATAAAAGCAATGGTATTCAAAACATAACTTTTGATTTTAACTCTTGGTTATTCAAAGACCTTGTTTTGTACATGACATTGGATTTCAAAAGACATTTGTTTATACTTGACATTAGACATTGTTTACACACGACATTTGACATTGGACATTGACATTTAAACAAAACATTATTTCATGGTTATTAATAAGTGATTTAAGTAACGAGACGTGTGTAATATGATAAAAGCATGGTGGATACGCCACTGGTACTTCCTATATATAAGTGCTTTTATTGTATTGCATATCGTGGCGTTATCTAAACCACTTCAACAAAGACAAGGCATGACATATTTTATACATATTATTTTCATTTGGTTATTCACTTAACCATACATCATTCTTTTATATCATTTGATTTTTTTTTCATATGATTTTATAAAAGAAAATATTTTATAAGGTTCATGACTACTTTTCATTAAACATTTCTTTTAACATTCAAAGTCATGAATCTTCAACACTAAACCTATGTTATTCACAGGCATTTTTATGCTGACGTATTTACTTTCACATATGTTTCAGGAGCGATTGTTTGATGTGAGGAAGCTACACTTAGGGCGACTTGGGCCTTAGCAAATCTAAAATCAAGAAAGTTATCATCTTTTATGTTATGTGTTTTGTTTGATCTAAGACAATGTAATAATTTAAGCTTGTAAAACTTAACTTTAATTATCATGTGTTTTGAAACAATAATTCTTCCACACGACTCCCCGACGTTTCCGCCGCGGTTTGTTGTTTTACGCGGTCGGGGTGTGACAGAAGAGTTGGTATCAGAGCTCATGGTTATAGGGAATTAGGTTATAAGTAAAATTTTGACCTAGACTATAACCTTTCTAGGACCCTAACACAAGTTACCTTGTGTTTAGATCTTAAAAGAATACCATCACCTATCCTTAGGTGATCACCAAAACAAGTACACAAATCTCAATTCCATTTGAAAATCAATCATCTATCCTTAGATGATTTATTTTTAGGCTTTACGCCTTTAAAGTCTTCAAATCTCGTCAAATTTTCGGTCTTAAAAATGTGAACACGTGCAATCTGGAAGGGTGGTTGCCTGTACCCTGAGTTTTCTGTCTAAGGCTAGAGTGTTCGTACAAATCCACATAATCGGACCAGTCACTCTTACCTGGGAACTCTTGGGGTGAGTTTCCACTTATAGGCCAAAGCATGTCTTCATTATACATTATATAGACCTATTTACTTTGATTAGTCACTGTGTGTTGTTTGTTTGTTTTAAGTAACGAACAAATGACCACCTTCCTTTGTTTTGTCGATATTTTCAATACTCCTTTTGATTGTCTTATGTCAATCTCACACATTTCCTTGTGTTCGTTTTCTTTTAGATGCCTCCTCGACGTGGTCAAACTCAAGACGTTGCAATGGCAGCCTTGATCACTCAGCAAATCCCTGCTGTACTCCCGAACCTAGTTACTCAGTTAAACCAAGCAAACAACAATAACAACGCACCTGTTCCGTGCAACTTTAAGACATTCAATTCGGCTAAACCGCTTCAGTTTTCTGGGTCAGAAGGGGCAACTGGGCTCCTACAGTGGTTCGAGAGTCTCGAGAGTACGTTTCGACACGTTCAATGCCCGAATTAGCGAAAGGTTGAGTTCGCATCAAGTGTGTTTCAGAAAAGGGCGCTTACATGGTGGAATGGTGTGATGAGAGACAGAGGTGCCGACGTGGCAATGGCTCAAACTTGGGAAGAGCTTCACGCTCTTATGATAAAGGAATTTTGTCCTCGTCATGAACTGAGGGCACTGGAGGACGAATTCCATGATCTTAAGCAAGATAGTGGAGAGCACCGTGCCTACACGGACCGATACGAAGAACTGAGCCTGCCATGGTCACGCCTTTGGACAAGGCGATTGAGAAGTACATAGATGGTCTGCCTGATCCTGTTCAGGATATTGTCACCGGCAGCAACCCTACCACGGTTAGACAAGCTATTGAGCTAGCTGCGACCTTGACTGAGTCTCAAGTCAAGAAGGGTAAACTCCACCGCAAGGGTGATAAGAAACAGGAAGCCAAGACCACCCAAGAGAAAGAAAAGAAGAAGAAGAACAACGCCAAGTCTTCGAGGAAGTCAAGGAAGCGCAAGGCTTCCCAAAACTTTGCGGTTACTGCATAACCAAACCAGAACACTCAGAACCAGCCAGCACAGCCACCTGCCAAGAAACAGTATGTTGGTACTGCACCTCTTTGTAACAAGTGTAATTGTCATCATCAACCACATCTTCAGTGTCGTCTTTGCAACAACTGCGGAAGATTTGGCCATTTGGCTAACACATGTCGCTCTCCTCCTGCTCCGAATCAAGTGGTTCAAAACCCTGCCCAACAGCCAGCTAATCCTGCACGACCTCCTTTTCCGCCTGGGTCTTGCTACAATTGTGGAGATCTGACTCACTACAGGAACAAGTGCCCGAAGTTGGCTAATGCGAACCTGACTCGTGGACGAGTATACAACATCAATGCCAATGAAGCGCGTGCCGACAATGAGGTGGTCAACGGTACGTTCTATGTTAACAACCAACTTGCTTCTATTCTTTTTTATTCGGGTGCCGACAAGAGTTTTGTATCCCTAGCTTTTGAACCTTGCTTACAAAGCCTAGAACAAAACTAGGAAAACCCTTGACATTAGAGTTAGCCAGTGGTGAATCCCTTGTACTTGATTTCGTCATTCGAAATTGCCAGTTGAACCTTAACGATCATCTCTTTCCCATTGACCTCAATCCAATGCAACTTGGGAGTTTCGACGTTATAGTAGGGATGGATTGGTTGACCAAATACCGTGCAGAAGTGGTTTGTTTTGACAAGATTGTTCGTGTACCTCTTTCGTCTGGTGAAGTCTTAGAAGTTCGTGGAGAAAAACCCGTTAGTAGCCTTAAACTGATGACAAGCACCGAAGCTCATAGATATATACGAAAGAATTATGTGGCTTTCTTGGCACGTGTCGTAGAGGAGAAAGGCAAGGGTAAAACTGTACAAGATATCCCCGTCGTTCGGGATTATCCTGAGGTTTTTCCTGAAGACTTACCTGGTTTACCCCCAGCACGTCAAATCGAGTTCCATATTGACCTTGTACCTGGTGCTAACCCGATTGCCAAATCTCCATACCATCTTGCACCGTCTGAGATGCAAGAGTTGTCGAAGCAGCTGCAGGAGTTATCAGACAAAGGATTTATTCGTCTGAGCTTTTCCCCTTGGGGCGCACCTGTCCTATTTGTAAAGAAGAAGGATGGATCATTCCGAATGTGTATCGATTACCGTGAGCTTAACAAACTCACCATCAAAAATCGATATCCCCTACCTCGCATTGATGATCTCTTTGATCAGCTTCAGGGTGCTACCTGCTTTTCGAAGATTGATCTACATTCTGGGTATCATCAGCTTCGCGTATCCGAAGAAGATATTCCCAAGACTGCTTTCCGCACACGATATGGCCACTATGAGTTTACTGTTATGCCTTTCGGTTTAACGAATGCTCCTGCCGTCTTCATGGATTTAATGAATAGGGTTTGTAAGCCTTATTTAGATAAGTTCATCATCGTCTTCATTGATGACATCTTGATTTATTCCAAGACACGAGCTGACCACGAACAACATCTCCGTCTAACAATGGAACTCCTAAAAATGGAACAACTTTTCGCTAAATTCTCCAAGTGTGAATTTTGGCTTAAGGAAGTTCAATTTTTAGGACACATTGTCAACAAACAAGGTATACACGTAGATCCCGCCAAAATCAGTGCGATTAAAGATTGGAATACACCAACTACTCCTACCGAGGTTCGTTCATTTCTGGGTCTCACGGGTTATTACCGCCGCTTTATTTCAAACTTCTCCAAGATTGCGGTTCCTCTCACAGCCTTAACTCAAAAGAATAAACCTTTTGAGTGGGGACCCAAACAAGAGGAAGCTTTTCAGACCTTGAAACAAAAACTATGCGATGCTCCTGTGTTGTCTTTACCTGAGGGAAACGACGACTTTGTCGTATATTGTGACGCATCGAATCTAGGCGTTGGTTGCGTTATCATGCAGAGAAACAAAGTCATAGCCTACGCGTCAAGTGTCACACCCCGATATTTCCACGTATTACCGGTGGGCCCGGCGGGGGAGTATCGTGACGTAGTTGATATCATAATAGTCAAACAACACAAATTTTAAATGCACAGCGGAAGCAAAAGATAGATTTATATTAACCGAATAAATTGTAATATTAAGTATCACAAAATATTCGAAACATATCCACAGGTGGATCAAATAGAAAGGAAACATAGTTCAACAGACTTGATGCATCCAAGCTTGCGAGACTCTTATTGATGCTAAGGAGAAAGCCAGCCTATTTCGAGTGGTACCTGCACTTAATCTTTTTGGGAAAATACGTCAGTTTACACTGGTAAATACAATCAACTGACTCATTTTGAAAAGGTTTAGAAAGTTGGTTTAAATGCACGAGGCACAAAACATTTTATAACTTGGGATAATTATTTATATATAAACTTGTAAAAGAATTACATGTTCATTATGCATTCAGTAGCCCGGGTTGACACCGGGTTAGAGCTTAATAGACACACCACATGATATAGTCCCGCGGCGAGTATTCTCAAAACCGACGGTTATACCTTATTAATTTTTGTTATGCACTGTCGGGTGTACGCCTACACCCCGTGCTCAGGTCGTGGCCATTTCTTAAAATGATGCCAATGATATCCGAGACATGGTCATTCACCCCCCAAAGGCTTTAAGCAAACAAAACACATTAAACGGGTCATCTCAATAAATTAACCTTCATATGATTAACAATTCAATGCCCGACCAAGCGGTATTTTATATACCGTACCCCAAGCCCGTATAAGGGAAAATAAGTTAAAAGTATTTACCCTTGCAAGTAATAATCACAACAAGCAAGTGCACGTAGCTTTTACCAGGTCTCCTATTCTGGAACGAAGGTTTATAATAACCTATTAGAATCCTAACGGGTCTTTAATTAAGCCTAAACTTAGACCGGTTAGTTTTAAAGGAAGATACGGTTCGAACGCGTGATTAAGCGAAGACCGAAATAGAATGTGATTTATACCCGACAAGTTTGAAGACTTGTATAATATGGGCAAATTAAACACATTCTGGATTTTGAGATAAAAATGATAAGGTTTGACCCGTTTCGGCTAATTTATGCAAACTAGTTAACCGAACACGAATAACGCATAACGGGTAACCGAATGAGTCACGAACAGGTTTCCTAAGTTAATCTGCTTTAAATATGTCGTGATATCAGTAGGATACCTTCCATTATGCCCAAAACAAGTTAAATCTCAATTTAAGCCCCGTAGGGGTATTTTGGTCATTTAAAAGATTATAAAAGGGATTAATTAAAATTCTGAGATTCGGGTCTGAAATAATCAGTAAAACAACTTAATTTAATAGGTTATATCATTTGGTGATAAGTCTTATATGACAAAATGGTTTCAAACCCATACTATGTGTTTAATACGCGTAAAGAGTCGTTTAAAGCGATTTCCGGGTTATAACAGGAATATTAGTTTTCTGATCAGGTTATAAAGTTCAACATACTTCATTTATCATATAAAATCAGTGGCCAAAGGTTTGGTGTCTAAATGTTATGTAAAACTCATTTTATAAGCAAAAAGGGTATAATCGGTATTTACCGAATCAAGGCAATAACCTTAGGTTATGATCAGTTTAAAAATAATTAAAAATCTTCAAAAATCCCAAAATATTATATTACATCGGTGGGTAAAAGGTTTGGTGTCAAAAATTGGGTTTAGATAGGCTTTACGCTAATTATGTCGTTTAATTAATAAAAAGCTTTCTAATTACGCTATTGAGCATAACTCCTAATCTAGACTTCCAACTGATGTGAAATTTCAGGGACATGTTTATAAATCAGTAACAAAGATTATTGTCCTCTCACATTTCCAAAATTCTCGTTTTAAAGTCAAATGAGCATATTGGTCAACATTAGGCATTTAGCGAAAACATCGGACAATCAACGAGTTAAGTAGTATAAACGCAAAGGGTTATACTATCATACAAGCTGGTCCTAACAGATCTCTAAGGCATTTCTAAATCCATCTAAATCGGGTCAGAACTGTAATCAAAACAAAAGTCAAAGTTTTGCGACTTTCGGTTCCGAACCGAGCCTAAACAGAAAATTGTCGGGTCCGACATGCTTAGACATATTCTTGCATTGATTACCAAGTTATATGAGTGGAAAAACAGGTTACACGTCTTCTACATTGCTAATTATGTGTTAATTCAAAAAATAAGTTTCTGTTGACTTTTTCGGATTAAGTTTGACCCGACATTTGACCTAGTTAGAGTGGAATTCAGAGGGTGCCCTTTTAAGGGTTTAATGCCCACATAAATACCAACTTATAACTACTTTAAGTTTGACCAATCACTGGACCATTAGTGATTAATCGTTAAGTCAAACCTTAATTACGACGGTTTGACTTTAAGCTAATTAACTAGGTAAAATACGATCAAAGAAGGTTAAGGAAGCATACCAAGGTCCAATGCACGACTAATGGTGCTTAGGGGGTGGCCTTGTGCTCCAGAAATCTTCAGAAGTGAAGTATGGAATGAGTGATCAAAATTGCAATAATGTGGCCTTTATATAGTGAGTTTAATCTCACTAGATCATGCCAAGCAAGTTGACAAGTGATCCTTGATGCATCCCAAGTGTCCCTATACTCTAAAAACCAGTTTGGACATCCCATGGTATGCAAAACAATCAATCTAAGTCGGTTAACATGGCTGGACAGACACCTGCCATATTTTTCTGCAACAGATGACCCCTCGCGTGACGCGTAGGTCCCCTAAGGATCCTACGGGTCATGCGACGCCCCTTCTGACCGGATTTTCAACTTTCATAATTTGTTGTTTTGGTCCCCGGTCCTTCTAAAAGTTGTTTTAACCTTTTGTTTTGCACTTTGAGCCACCTAAATTGATTTCTAAGGACTCCAAGACATAACCAATCTTTGTGAAGCCCTTGGTCAACTTTATGGTCACTCGAAAAGCCTTAATTATCAATGTCGACGCTTTTAACCCCTCGCATACGAATGATAGCATAACTTTCTCACACGGAATCGAAACCTTGTGAAATTTTTATCACTTATTCTAGTGAGCATAATTAATCGTTACAAAGCTTTGGGTTTGCTAAAGGGTCACTCAGAGGTATACTTTAAACATGTTGACACGTTTAGCCCCTGTAGTTTGTAATTTCTTACTTTCTTTCACAATTAGCTTCGTATGATCCATGATTCATTCGTTTAAGGGTATAAACATCATGTAGGGTTATTGAAAGATACATTTATCCATTGTTGACACTTTGAACCCTTATATTCGCGTACTTTCTTTGTTTGTCAACTTTAGTCCTTCTTATGTAATCCTTTACACGTTTAAAGTTCATGACACGTGTCGATATCACATTGGACATGAAATTACGAGGTGTTACATCCTCACCCCCTTAAAAGAAATCTCGACCTCGAGATTTACTGAAATAAATGAGGGTATTTTTCTTTCATTGTGTACTCTACCTCCCACGTGTACTCGGGACCTCTACGGGCATCCCATTTTACTTTTACTATCTGTACATGTTTCCTTCGAAGCTTCTTAACCTGTCGATCCTCAATCGACACAGGTTTTTCCACAAATTTCAAGCTCTCATCTATATGCACATCCGTATGTGGTATGACTAGCGATTCATCCGCTAGACATTTCTTTAGATTGCAGATGTGGAATACATTGTGAATACTACTGAGCTCTTCAGGTAAGTTTAACTTATAAGCAACAGATCCGACACATTCAATGATCTCGAATGGTCCTATGTACCTCGGGCTTAACTTTCCTTTCTTACCAAATCTCATCACTCCTTTCCAGGGTGATACTTTAAGTAGAACTTTATCACCAACCTCAAACCTTAGAGGTTTACGCCTTAAGTCCACGTAGCTCTTCTGCCTATCCCTGGAAGCTTTGAGACGATCGCGTATCTGCACAATCTTATCTGTCATCTCCAGGACTATTTCAGGTCCTGTCAGTTGGACATCTCCAACTTCTGCCCAACAAACGGGCATTCTGCACTTTCTACCGCACAAGGCCTCGAAAGGTGCAGCCTTAATGCTCGTATGGTAGCCATTGTTATAGGAGAACTCGACTAATGGCAGGTGGTTATCCCAACTACCACCTAAGTCAATCACACATGCACGAAACATGTCTTCCAAGGTTTGGATTGTACGCTCACCCTGCCCGTCCGTCTGAGGATGGTAAGCCGTACTAAAATTTAAGCGGGTGCCCAAAGATTGTTGGAAACTTTTCCAAAAATGTGATGTGTATCTAGTATCTCTGTCAGAGATAATAGACACAGGTACGCCATGCAGAGATACAATCTTATCTACGTACAATTGGGCTAACATGTCGGAGCTATAGGTCTCCTTAATTGGTAGGAAATGTGCTGACTTAGTCAGTCTATCTACTATCACCCATATAGTATCATTTCCTTTCTTTGTCTTTGGAAACTTGGTGATGAAATCCATGGTCACCATTTCCCACTTCCACGTGGGAAGTTCAGGCTATTGTAGCAAACCTGACGGCTTCTGATGTTCAGCTTTGACTTGCGCACACGTCAAACATTTAGCTACATAGGTAGCTATAGACTTCTTCAAGCCTATCCACCAAAAATTTGCTTTCAGATCTTGGTACATCTTGTCAGCTCTAGGATGGACGGAGTATTTAGAACTGTGGGCTTCCTGGAGGATAACATCTCGAAGTCCTCCATAAACTGGAACCCATATTCGTCCATTTAACCTCAGAATTCCGTCCTTGCCATAGGATAACTGTTCTTCAGTTACTCCTAGCTTTTCATCGGAATAGTTAGCTTCCAGCACAACTTCCTTCTGCGCAGCTAACAACCTTTCATTCAAACTATTCTTTATCTCAATGCTCTTGGCATTGATTCTTATAGGCTTCATTCTTTCCTTTCGACTTAAGGCATCGGCGACTACATTCGCCTTGCCAGGATGGTATCTTATCTCACAATCATAATTGTTCAAAGTTTCCATCCAACGTCGTTGCCTCATGTTCAAATCCTTTTGGTTAAACAGGTGCTGGAGGCTCTTGTGATCAGAATAGATCACACATTTGATGCCATATAAATAGTGCCTCCATAGCTTCAGTGCAAATACAACGGCACCCAACTCCAAGTCAAGGGTGGTGTAATTCTTTTCATGCACCTTTAACTGACGTGAAGCATAGGCAATAACTTTGCCTTTCTGCATAAGCACACATCCCATCCCGGTGTGTGATGCATCACAATATACCACAAACTCTTCTATTCCATCAGGCAATGTCAACACATGTGCATTGCTTAGCTTCTGCTTAAGGATATCAAAGGATTCTTGTTGCTTCGGTCCCCAGTCAAACTTAATATTCTTCCTAGTCAAAAAAGTTAGGGGTGCAGCAATCCTTGAAAAATTTTCAATGAAACGCCTGTAATATCCTGCCAATCCCAAGAAACTGCGAATCTCTGTGGGCGTCTTCGGCTCTTGCCAATTCATGACAGCTTCAACCTTAGCGGGATCTACCTAGATTCCGCGTTCACTAACCACATGTCCAAGAAATTGGACTTCACGAAGCCAAAATTCACACTTAGAGAACTTGGCGTAGAGCTTTTCTCGATGAAGCAGTTTTAAAATGCAACGGAGGTGCTTCTCGTGGTCAGCTTGATTCTTTGAGTAAATAAGAATATCATCTATGAAGACGATGACATATTTATCCATGTAGGGCTTGCAGACGCGGTTCATGAGATCCATGAATGCGGCTGGTGCATTAGTGAGTCCAAAAGGCATCACTAAGAACTCGTAGTGACCATAACGAGTCCTAAATGCAGTCTTATGTACATCTTCATCCTTGACCTTCAGTTCATGATATCCTGACCTTAAGTCGATCTTGGAAAAATAACTCGCTCCTTGAAGTTGATCGAACAAGTCGTCAATCCTGGGTAATGGATACCGATTCTTAATAGTAACTTTGTTAAGTTCTCGATAATCGATGCACAGACGCATCGACCCATCCTTTTTCTTTACAAACAGGATTGGTGCTCCCCAAGGAGATGAGCTAGGTCTAATAAATCCTTTGCTTAACAAATCATCCAGTTGAGTTCTCAACTCTTTCATCTCTGTTGGTGCCAATCTGTAAGGCGCTCTTGCAACAGGTGCTGCTCCAGGAATAATGTCAATCCTGAACTCCACTTGCCTATCTGGGGGTAAACCAGGTAGTTCTTCAGGGAATACCTCTGGATATTCAGAGATAATAGGTATGTCTTCGATCTTAGGCTTTGGTTTATCAAGGGTTACTTGTGCCATGTAAATAACACAACCCTTCGTCAAACACCTTGATGCCTTGAGCATGGTCACTTGCTCAGGCATTCCGTACTTAGTATCTCCTTGGATTGTCAAAGGCTAGCCATGAGGAGCTCTAACAACCACTTGCTTCTTAGCACAAACGATCTGGGCTTGGTTGCGAGACAACCAATCCATGCCTATTACTATATCGAAACCAGCTAATTTGAAAGGAAGTAAAGACAATGGAAAAGAGTGGTTCCTAATGGATATGAAACATCCATCTAACACGGTTGAGGCGGTTTCTAAGGTACCATCAGCTAATTCCTCCTCGTATTTCACACTTAAGGCTTTAACAGGTAAATTCAGCAATTTACAAAACTTATTATCTACGAATGACTTATCAGCTCCTTGTAGGATTGTTGTTGGACCCAAACGAGTCAATCAGAAGAGCATATAATCCGATTCAAAGGCGGAATCAGTGAAACGGACGTGGAAACAGCTTGATACTAATAAATCTGTCACTTTGATTGATTATAACACTAATTACAACCTGAACAGATTTCGGCAGCACTTCGTTACAAATCCTGAAGTGTTACCAAATGAATCAACAAGTGCCCTATTTATAGTAGTTGGTAGTTAGCTTGAAATGTACATGGCATGTTCAAGCTACCAGACCTGTTCAAGCGACCAGGCCTGTTCAAGCTATCATGCATGTTCAAGCTAACATGCATGTTCAAGCTAACAGCCTTCTAAACTTTCTAATAACAGTTTCTTGCAACTTGGACACTGATAATCCTAACCTATCCTATCACATGATTAAAGAAGAAGTCAATAGACGTAATGCACTAACATACTCCCCCTCGGATATTGACGAAGTCTTCAGTGTCTAGTCTTCAGTATGACACATCTTCAGTCTTGATCATTCTGCCTTCTCATTCAAATTGTAACATTATAAGCATCAATCAATCTTTCTCTTCTATCAGCTTCAGGCTCCCCTTTTCGTCAAGCTTCTGTGCTTTGGGATCGACACCTAGCTTTCCATCTACAAGCTCCTCTTGCTTCAAGCTTGTCTTCAGACTCCCCCTTAGACTCTGCTCTCGGGATCGTAATCTGGACTATCTGCAATCACTCATACGTTTATAAGTAACAACATTTTAAACTACCAGGAATCGTAACTTGGCAATTCAATCTTCTCTAAAACACTCCCTCTATCAACAATCGTTACAGATATGGCAATGTTCAGTATCCAAAATCCTCACAGTAAATCATCCAAGTCCAAACTAATGACCTTGGAGATATCACAAACTGTTTTTGATTTTTTTAATTTTAAAAACTCAAGTTTCAAATTAATGAACTTGTTTTATTTTCAGAAACACAATCAGCTTACTTAGATTTTGAAACTCAGCATTTCAGACATCGGTTGTCGAAAATAAAGCAGAATCAAAAAAACTTTTTGTATTTTCTGAA